>OMLF01028737.1:4198-23291 GCA_900302615.1 Holocentrus rufus
CTGTCTAACCAGGACAGAAAATATCTTTTGCCCTTCCTCTAGCACAAGTCTAGACCCAGCCTATATACTAATAATGATCATAATAGTCTTAATAATAATAATAATAATAATAATAATAATAATAATAATAATAATGATCGCTTTTCAATCAAAGTTGCACTGCAGTAAAACAACAAAGTGTGTAAAGGTAAAATAGTTTTTAAAAGGCAGGGAATTCCTTCCACAGCCTTGCAGCACAGAATGCAAAAGCCCTTTCGCCCTTGGCAAATAAATAAATGAATAAATAATGAATAAATAAATAAAAGACTGCTCTTTGGGACAATAGGGTCATATCTCAGGCTACATTCAAGCTCATGCGAATTAAGCAGTAGGTAGGAACCAGGCCATGAACAACTGCTTTAAAAATTTAAAATACAATAATAAAGTCAGCTCTAAGGCGACCAGTGAAGGAAAACATGGATGAGGGTGCTATGTTCATGTCTTTTGGGACTGATTAAAAACATAGCATTTTGAACTAACTGAAAACTGGTAATGGGCTAATGGTTTAATCCATCATGACAGTAAGTGAGACGGAATGGGACACCTTTTAAGCCATGAGCCATCACATTTGACATTAGCACATAGGAATATCAGTATAATAGGAATATACACAAACATATCCTATGTGCATCAGAGAATAGTAATGGTAGTAATGCTACCCTCAGTCAGCCCAATTCTACGTTATGTCGTACTTGCAGGCCTGCTAGTTCTCTTTCTATTTTTATTTCCATCTCTCTCTTTCTCTCTCAGCATCTCTCTCTCTAGTGACATTAATTGCAATGAGGGGCAAGCGATGGCACTCATTGCCTCAGTATCACATGGGGCACATTCAGCAAATGCGGGACCTGATGAGATGTCCACATCACACAGCGCCGTGATTTATCATTTATTTCTGCCATGCTGCTTAGGCTGATAACCCTTATTCCGTGCCATTCATGGTCTTGACATATGTGTCATGCACAGAGAGGAGACTGTGTCATTTCCATCGATGTAGGCACAGTGAGCGTGGAATGACATCAAACGATGAAAGGATCCGGGCACAAAGAAAGCTTACATAACTGGGAGCAGGGCTGTGTTTGAATGGTATATAGCACAGAAATACCCAAGTGCTTCTATCCTGCTGTGGCATATAGTGGGTATAAGTGTATGAGGAACAACAATATGCATACACAAGGGGACTTTATTTCAAGTGTACAGACACATTATTATCTAAAAATATGTGTCTGTAGGCAGTAAGAATGTGTATACAGTTCAAGTGACTAGGCCTTTATTCCTCAGGCAAAGGTTATAGGCAAAAGCTTCTCTGATACAATAAGCCAGCCTGCACTGACTTGGGGGTTTGATTCATTGCTTAATGCCAGTAAGACCCTCATACAGAGCCTATGGGATTTGATGATGTTTCACGCTATCTGTATATAACGTGTCATATGGATGGGAAGTCATAGAGGCGGTGGCCATGCGAATGCCTGCATTGTTAAGGGAGCGGAAAATCTACAAAAAAGATATAACCGAGATCACAGTTTTTCCGGAGGCGTGGAGAGAGGGAGAGCGGGCCCGGTGGGTGAGAAGATGGCAGAGAAAAACAGGAAGAGGGAAAGAAATAGACAGGTGGAATAGAATGAGAGAGGAGCTTAATTTAAAAAGAAAGAGAGTGGCGGACGGACAACGGAGGCAAAGTGAAAGAGACGTGCAGATACCCGGACTATAAGTAAAAGAGATTGAGAACAAGACAGAGAGATGGATAGTGAGAAGGAGAAAGTCTCTCGCAAAGAGAAGTGAGTGTGCTCTATCAGTCTATATTAGCCAGAGCTCAGAGATGGCAGGACAGTCTCTAATCCTTTCTCCCCGAGGCCTTGAATCACCTGCCATCCACAAAGTCACCGTCCATCCCACAGGAAAACACTCATTACAGGCTGCCATTACGTTTGACTGCGTCTCTTGCTATAACCTTGAAACACTGTTCGCTCAGCCAAAAACACTTCAATCCAGCGGGAGAGCCAGGTCAATTGAGTCAATGTCAAGTGACTCCTTTCTCCCCAAGGCATCACAATTGACATGTTTTTTTTGTGTGTTTTACTAGAAAACATTACAGAGACAAGCATCGATATATCAAACAGGCCCGTAAAGAAGTGGGTATATTGTGCCATAGGGTCAGTGCCCTTGAAGAATTTCATGAGTCCGCCTTTTACAATTGTTATATGGATTGTGTCATGTCGTTTGTTGCCTGTCAGTATCTCTCTGGCCTACTAGCCAAAAGACGCCTAAAAACAAAAAAAGGGGTCAATGGTATAGTTTCACCTCTCTGCTGTGTGTGTATGTGAAAATCTGCAGAGAAAGACTCACTGCACCCATCTCATTATTTCTCTCTCCATAAGCCCACTGTTGGCGAAGCTAGAAATAAGCGAGAGAGATCAGCTGAGAAATAAGACTTCGGCATTTGCAAAGGATCACTGAGTCATTTTTCTCCTCCCATATACAATTACACACTGAAAGCTGCCTTATCTTTACATGACTGAATGAGCACCTGCTTTTGCCCATTCAAAACATGCAGTCATTACGCAGTATTCAAGGCCCGTTCCTATGGAAGCGCATTATCGCCTGCACTGGATTGTGCTCTCCACAGCGCTCTCGACTGATGACCTCTAATAATAAATCTAATCTGCATGTTTCGGCTGGTTCATTTGGAATGAAAAGTACAGCAAAAATACAGCAGGGAGCAACTGACATCAGGGGAGACAGATCACAGGGGAGGGGAGCTGTAGCTAATTTCATGCCTTGTATTTTTCTGTCATGCATGGCTAATTCGCAGTTGAGGCCGGCACGATGAAATGTGCGCCCTGTGATCTTCCACAGTCCTCCTAGCCCGGGCCTCGAGTGGTATAGCCCGAGCTATCTTTATGTTGGGAGGCCTTGCAAATCCACATTACAGTCTCCTTTCATATGATACTAATTCAGGGAGAGACCAATAAAACCATGTGGGAGACAGTGGTGGCAGTTCCATTTGGGTTCGCTACCCTTGACTGCCTCTGAGATGTAAATGACTATCCACTCCCCATAGCCCAATGTGCCTTCTCCGCTCTCGCTCCATTAGTAATTTAACACCTTTGACAGAACGCACTGGTTGACTAAAGGTGTGCATATAGGAAAAATCATCATACCGTAACCATAAAGACTCTTTTTAAAAGAGCCCCCCAAATATTAAGATCTACTGTGAACTTGTAAATAATTAGTGTGCAAAGCCTTTTTGGAGACAATATAGTGTTACGGTTTGTAATTCTAAAACCCAGAAGTCAGTTAGTATTTCTGAGCCATGGGTTCCTTAGCCAGATTTCCAATGCTTTTTTCCCAGAGGGTTTTTGCTGCAGAAAATAAAACCCATGGTTCAAATAAGCCTACAAGAGTTTGACATTTTGTTCTACAACATAATTTACACCTATTTTAAGGTGTTGTGTGCTTGAAAGTCGTCAACTGTGCCACTCCCACGGGTGGGTTTGTCATTGCTACGTGTTGCATTGCTGAGCTTTGTTCAAACCCACAGAACTTTATTTTAAACTCTAGTGGACATCCTCAAGGTTTCCAAAGATCATCTATGTCCTGCTGAATAACATGGAAATTATAAAAAATGATGCATAAGACCTTTAGACATTTTCTGTTTGGTGTAATGCTGCAGCCATAACAGTACAGTTTTATAATGCTGATGTCACCACCAGTGTCACTTTGCTTTTTTGCACATGCTCAGAGCAACAACAACAACTTGTCTTGACAACTTGAGAGCGTTCACACATTTGGCCAAATTGTTGCAGAACAGTTAAAGCTAATAACAACATAATTTTATGGGCTTATGATAAATGCTAAAGCTGCTAGCCTGGTGCATGCATGAACTGAATATGAAGTGTATTAACATGTAAGGAAGCATATATACTAGGTAAATGGTAAATGGACTGCATTTATATAGCGCTTTTATCCAAAGCGCTTTACAATGTACACTTCACATTCACCCATTCACACACTGATGGCGGAGGCTGCCATGCAAGGCGCCAACCAGCTCATCAGGAGCAATTAGGGGTTCAGTGTCTTGCTCAAGGACACTTCGACATGGTCTCTGGAGGAGTCGGGGATCAAACCAGGAACCTACCAGTTCCTAGGCGACCGCTCTACCTCCTGAGCCATGCCGCCCTAGGAACCTAGAACAAGTGCTATTACTAGAGACACTTCCATGATGAACTGCATGCTTGGCAAAATCTGCGTTAATCACATTTTGTAGCAAAGTGGGAGAAAGTAGCCAATCCTAAGTTTCCAAATAGTTAATACAGTTAGGGAGAAACAACTGGGTAGGAAGCTTGTATTCAAGGTTGTAACAATATTGTTTGAACTTGGTAACAAACTGTATAAAAAAGAGCTAGAACACAACACAGCACGTGCCTAAAATATATCAGTGAAGACCAACTCTGGAAGGTGGAACAAGCGGCGAGTGTTGCAGCTGTGTTCCCTATTCCTCGGGAGGCGATGCCAGCTGATCCACAACCAGGTATGTCTGGAGCGCAGCTGCAGCTCCTACCTCCCATCTCCCTCACCTGTCGCAAGCAGTTAGGGCGGAGAGGCCCCCCCTCACACCAGCCGCTCTGCAGCACATTGTCTGGTTACTGCTGAGGCTGAAGTCGCCCCTAGGTGAACCTGGCTGGCGCTTATTATGATAATGAGGTCCATTTCAGAACACTGGATGCCTGTGGTGGGGTAGTTAAGGGTAGGGTTGAAGGAGCGTGGATAGAGGGGTGAAGGGAAGTAATGGAGATGGAAGAGAAGTAAGGAAAATGAGGGGGGCTGCCGCAGGGAAGCTCCATGCATAAAGATGAAAAGCACAGGGGCCAGCGTTGCTCCAACAAATCAATCAGACAGTGGTTGGAGGGCACAACTGGCCTGGCAGTGCCCCAACTGTGACAGGAATATGTCCCACAGCTGTGTGTGTGTGTGTGTGTGTGTGTGTGTGTGCGTACGTGCATCAGCGGACATGTGCCAAGCACTTGCACAATCTTGCACACACAACCACACACACACACACACACACACACACACAACCACCAGATCCCATCTCAGGATGTCCCCTGGATCCAGATGAAATGTGAGGTGAAGCGAGAGAGAATTTGAGTTGCAGCATGAAGCACGGCTGAATGAGGGGTGGCCTGAGAAAGCGAGAGCGAGTTACGCTCTCAGAAACTGGATTGCTGTTCCAACTAAGACCAGCAGATGCACCGTGCTCCTCTGTTTTTTGGGGGTTTTTTTCCTTTTTTTTTCTGGTTCGTTAATAGTGTTGATCACATTGTGCCTTATTATCACAATACCAAGTTCCAAGTGGTATGTTTTCTGCTCACAGCAGTGCAGTTGATATACTCTTTGGCTCTTCATGAAGGTCCCTTGCTGTCTTGTTAGCACCACATACACTGTCACATTTTCACTGTTATTGTTATGGAACTGAATTGTGTGATAATCAGGCATCAAGTGGAGCAGAAAATGAATCAGAACTGTGGCTGCTTAAGTTTGCCTTGCAACACCTCAGCTCCACTTCCAGGGCTCTGTCTCAAATCTGGAGCGATACATATCTCCTCTGCTGGAGACGCTGCTGCTCACTATCAGCACCCTTCATCGAGCGACATGCTCTGGAGATTAGCCTTGTGTGCTGCTGCTTCTGCTCTTGCTGTCTGTATCTCCCCTTCCCTCTCAAGGTCAGATCAGTGTCGAGCGCCAAGCACCAGTGCCACGGGCGTGGAGGGATGAACGCAGCATGAAATGGAGTTTATCAGAGAGCAACTGTGCTTACTTGTTTATTTGAACACACGCAGCAGGCTGAGTAATTGCATAAAAGGCTGTCGATGTTTGCTGGGAGCATTTTAATTAGCCCGGCGCTCTCGTTCGCCCTCTCAACAACAAGCTCTCACCAAGTGACAAAGCAGTTTTGTGTCGATTAGGAAGCAAATGATTTCCTTTCCAAAGTGGGAGGCTGAGGATGGGGCTGCTCGCGCTGACGGGAGGCCACCGCCACCTTTCCTCCTCCGTCCTGAACGGGATGTGCACTGAGGCTGCTGTGCAAGTGAAGAGGGTCCAAATATAGAAGGGGGGAAAGCATTTCTGCCAGCCTGCCCACTGATGTAAAGAGGCCCTGACTGGCCACCCCTGGCTCTCTCTCCCTCTCGCTCATCCTCTGCTAATGCTCTCCCTGGCACTCAGACAGAGCTGCACACATGCACCCAGGAACAGAAAAAATGTACAGTCAGAAGCATGCACAAAAGTACACCATCATAACCATCATCTCTCCATTTCAGCTTCTGTCTCTCTCATGCAAAACAGACTCTTGGTGTAGTATAACTCAAAGCCTGCAGACATTGTTGTCAGCTGTACAAGTGTATGTATTTATGTGTATATGTGTGTGTCTGTGTGTGTGTGTGTGTGTTCGTGCATGCATACACACCGTAACCCGTGCAAGTGTATATTCATGACTGACAACCCACCTTTGGGCGGTGCTGCCATCTAGTGGTGGATAGCTACACTAAACACCATGCTCTCATTCATTTGACAGTATATATTCATCATGCAACAAGAAGATGAGCTAATGCCCACATTGCTGCATCATTTCCTCGTCCTGTGTTAATTTATGAAAATGGGGAACATGCAATTAAGCAATCATGTAATTGAGAGATTGTTCCCTACATGCCTATTTCATATTCAGCCCCGTGTATTAACTTAATGCCATAAAGATACCCAATTTGGCTAATACGTTGTTCTGTTCTTTTCATTACACAAAGATGAAAGGAGATGTTTAATATACATTATTCACAACCTCAATCAAACAACAAAGAGAATTCAATTCAATTCAAAACTACTTCATTTATACCTCATGAGGCTATTTAGAGCAAGCGGTTGCAAACAACAGAGAAGGAAACAACATGATTTTAAACATATGGAAATGGAGGGGAGGGATGAAAAGCAAAAAAAAAAAAAAAAAAAAAAAACTGCCCCTCAAACTAAAGAGTATATTCATAAATTTTGTGTTACAACCATAACATAGCTTGATCAAAACCATAACTTTTGTTTCCATAAGACAAAGCTACATTTTATAACATCAGCACAATGAAACAAAATCAGACCTAGAAAAAAATTGTGAAACCTCACATGAAACCTGCCCCCATCGCTGTTCCCTTTTCCCTCTTATTAAATCTCTGTAGGCTTCGCTGGCAATGCCCACAGTTTATTTAGCTCACATAAGCTGTTCAAGCCCTCTGCTGACCCTGTCTGACCCCGTCTTTCTCTGGACCCGATACTGTTGCCGGGAAAGTGAAGTGTTGACCGGGACCGACTCCACTCTATCTCAAGGCCAGATAGTGCGGCCCCTCAGCTTCAACAACACCAGCATAAAGTTAGTGTTAAAGGTTAAGGAGAACTTAGCAGCCATTAAAGCAACTCAGCAGAATTTCTTGCAGTCGGCCCCCCTCCTGCTTAACTGTCATGTTTGCGTTCACCCTCATTTATCTTTATTGTGCTCTTTCTTTTCCTTTCTCCCCTTCCTCCCTCTTTTATTCACACAGTGCAGGTTTTCTCAACCACACGCGCTCAATAAAAGTCACAGCAGTGGTGAAAGTACTCATGCTTCATGGGTAGTAGAGAAAGACAGTCCATGAACATAATGGCCTAATGACCAGCCAGACAGTTACAGAGCCCTCCATACCTGTCTCCTGGATTTCTGAAGAGCGGAAAGAGAGTGTTTTGCTTGGTAAACTTTAATGCACATGCATGTAATTCTTACTGATGTGCTTCATCAAAACACCTGCAGAAAGGGACAGTAACAGCATCGAGTGTGTAACTGCAATTGACAGGCAAATTAGAGGTAAGGAGTGAATGAAAATAGACTTAAACTAATCCAAGACCATCTGTCAGCCATCTGAAAATCTATGGTGGCAAATTGTAAAGAGGCTATATGAGATTGCTGCATCAGGTGGGAGATTGCGGTGCAGCAACAAATAAGCAAATGTGTTCATGCAGTAAATGTCCTCTAGAGTATATCACAGTTGTTTTTTTTGTGTGCAAGTGTGTATGCATATGCATGCATGCACATGTGTGTGTGTGTGTGTGCGTGCGTGCATTTACCAGACTGAGAACTGGCAGGCTGCTGACCCAGTTTGAGTTGTTTTCATTTTTCATTCACTCCCCATGAGCAGCCACAAGGCTCCTGCTTTCTCCCCACTCCTCTCTTCTTCTCCTCCTCCTCCTCCCAGTATTTACCAGGTAATCACTGTGACATGAATCATTTCCGACAGGGAGGAGCTCAGCTTTCGGAACAAACTCCCCCTATAAAAGCCACGGAGAGGAAGAAAGAAACTTTCTTTTGAACACCCCACCACCACCCCTAACCCCCCCGTGCTTGAGTGGCTGATGAGTTTACACGCACTCTGTGTTTGCTTTTGACTGATGCTGGAGGAACAATATAAACGTCTCAGGCAGACAGGGAGTTCACCGCCAATATGAGGTGCCGTGTTAGGCAGGGGAAAGACAGTAGATTTGTATTCATCTCTATTAAGGTGTTTCCCAGCTGTCCTCAGATGAATAATACGATACAAAGGTAGAAGTAATAACACATTCTAATGATGATTCAATTAGATTTACGGGGTAAATAACGACTGCATTGCCCCTGCTCTGCTCTGTCCATTCATCCGTCATCCTCCTCCTCTGCTTCTCCCTCTTCTCCAGTCCCTCTGCGCCTCAGACTGACACTGGAGACCGGGGTCATGCTGACGATGATGAGGTATCCCTCAGCATGTGTTGTTTTCCTCCGCCCCTCACACTTCTCTTGTTGGGAGGCTTGACATAGCCACCGGCAGTGCCACCTCCGTGTCGGCTCGCATCAGGGCCCTCTGCCACGAGCCCAGCATAAGCAGCACAGCTGGCAGCACATGGACGGCTCCTCCCACTGTCAGTCCGGCCTCCTGACAGGGATACCGAGCACTGCTACTGAGCACAGACCCTTCAGGATATATGGACATATATTTTGCTATATATGAGCTGTTGATATGATCAATTATTTAGTATTTTGATTTACCTATTAGCTAGTTACAAAAATGTTAAAAAGTTAATGTTACTCCAGGCTGCCCTGATTAGCATTGATTAATAATTAACAGAAAAAAAAACTGATGTTTCCTTTGAAAGAAATATTAAATATATATATATATGTTGAAGAACATAG
This sequence comes from Holocentrus rufus, assembly GCA_900302615.1. Classification (NCBI taxonomy): domain Eukaryota; kingdom Metazoa; phylum Chordata; class Actinopteri; order Holocentriformes; family Holocentridae; genus Holocentrus; species Holocentrus rufus. The sequence continues at coordinate 13,467 of OMLF01028737.1, forward strand.
TCTGGAAATATTTCATAATTTATTGAACAGTGCATAAGGTATTGTCGCTTATGATACACTCAAGTCATGAAACAGTAGTCAAAATTTACTGTAATTTGTGCCTTTATTGTAGTATTTTTTATATGTAAATATATATATAACTACTCATGGTCCATGCATATATTGACAAATATAAATACTGGCTATATGTTTTGTACTATAGGCAATGTATTATTTAATGTATTGCCATATATTTTTGTTGTGTAAGGGAATATGCCAGTGGAAAACATAAGCTCCATAAGTGTAAACTTTACTTATCCACACCGAATGCTGCAATTCATATGTATAAAAATTAACCTTTGCCATAGTTCTTGTCTTTGATCTAGAGATCCTGGGCATCAGAGATTTCTTGCCCAAGACTCAATGCGACATATAAAGCTGCATTCTGGAGCACATGCCATGCCTGATGTTGATATTTGCTCTCAGAAATTGAATGTGAAAAGTAAGCAGGTTTATTCATTTGCATCTCCCATCGTTCTCAAGAATATACTCCAAAAATCTAAAACACCACTTACTAATCCCCCGGAGCGTTATTTCAGCTGCGCGCTGAAGAGATGCTCACTCCATCACTCATCCGGCAGAGAGTCCAGAGAGAGGCAGACAGAACGGTATAGGGCTCTTCAATGCCAAATGCCAGGCACGACCCAGAAGAGGAGCACCCAGATGATTGGGTCTATTAAAAGCTTTCTCGTCCCGTGCCACAGCCCAGTGATTGATCTCCTCTGACGTGTCCTTTTACCCTCTGTCACATTAATAAACTACGTCTCTGCTGAGAGACTGACAGGCTGCATCTTCCTCCTGGAAAGAGAGAGAGAGAGAGAAAGGGAAAAGGAAGATAGAGGAAATGGGGGAGATAGAGGGATGGAGACACCAAGACAGAACCATTAGAAAGAAAGAAAGAAAGGAATAAAAAAGGAGGCAACTGGAGCAAAAGAATGAGGAAGATCAACCAATCATTGACGGCAGGAGCGTTACTTTTATTGCTGATCATTCCAACGGGACAGCCTGAGTCATGATATTCATCACATTCATCATATCAGTAGGGTCTATTACAATGACATTAGATAATTCTCCTATTCCATTATATGAAAAAATCCCATTTTACAAGCTTTAAAGTTCTCCTGCTGGTTTGGGAGTCGACTCAAGTGAAACCTGTGTCATTATGGCAACTGAGACTGGAACAGCTTGAGGGATCCCTTCTGGCTATTTTACAGAGGATAATGTCTGCTGTCCTTTCCGCTTACACTGGTTCACTGCTCTGTGGTAGAAGTCAGCGTGGAGGTGTACTACACAGCAAGCGCTAGCAGTGAACAAAATGGTCGAGAGAGAGAGAGAGGGGTGTTCATCGTGGAAATATGGCCTCATTTGATCTATATAAAAGACCAACGTTGAGCGAGTGAGAGAGCAGATTTTTATTTATTTAATGTCCCTGTCTTGTTGAGTGATTTATTGTGATTACTGGTTTTCATTATGCTCTTTTACTGTGTGAAGCACTTTGTGTTACATCTGTTTGTATGAAAGGTGCTATACAAATAAAGTCTAATTGATTGATTTTGGTGTTCCCTCTGTTATTTGTCATTGCCCATGCTCTCAGGTGTGGTAAACCATTAATTACTGGAGTGACATGGGGCGACAGTGTCTGATGTTTAGCCATGCTGAACATTTGAAAAAGGCAGTGTTCAGGATTTTTGACTGAGCTGTCTCAGACTGCATTTATGAGTGAGTTTTCCTATTACTTACTGTTCAGAAATTCTTAAAACTTAAGCCAAATAAAAGAATACCAGGTACAGGCTTATGATAGCAGTACACAGGACGTTATCATTTAGGGATCACAGAACAAGACGAAAAAGGCCGGAAAGGGAAATTGTCTTGTTTGGGCATTAGTAAATGGCAGTCCTATTAGATTAGACTGACAGCAGCCAAGAAAGAGCTATCTAACATGCTATGTAATACATCCGCATCAGCACCCTGCCATCAGAGTGAAAACATGAAAGCAAGAGGACTGTTCTGGCTGGGATATAATCCTGGTGTGCCCAGCGGAATTCCCAAAGAGGTTGCCGGCAGATACCTTTGAACGTTTGCTGTGTATTGCTGGGACAGTTATAGATAAAGTAAAAAATAATCTTATGGCACAGTGTTGTGGGAGCAGGAAAATCTATCATTGCTGCTTTGTGTTCCTGGCTATAGATTTAATACCCCGTGTGCATGGCAGCCCGCATTAAAAATTCTGTGCCTTTGGTTTGTCCCGTGTGATTTAGAGGACATAAGAGGATGTGCATACATAAGCCAGCAGACACTATAGACCCAGAATATAGCTAGCAGGCATGTCTGAATGTGCCTGGAGTTATTGGTGCTGCAGCCTGTCACAGACAGTCTGTCCTTCAAGGACTATGTGGTAAAGTATAAACCACTCTAGATTCAATAACAGGGTGTGATATAGAATTAATAGGGCTTATCTTGTGACGCTAAAACATAATTGGCTACTAAATTTAGTTTGCTGCAAACACCACTTAATGTATAACTAGCCCAAACTGTCTTCCCAGGATGTCTTAATGAGGTGTTATATTCTCATCTTTTTTGTTTTTTATCTCTTGCAGAGTTATTTTTTTATTTTTTATTTTTTAATTGTGTGCTCTATATGAAATAAGGCAGACAGAGGTTGGCAAGGGATTATGACTTGACTCTGAGTTAGAATTGACTCACAAAACTGGTGACTTAATTAAGACATATAGTGACTTACTTGAGACATAAGTGAAATTATTTGAGTCTTGACCTCAGGACTTGTACCTGCATGAGCTGCGACTTGCTTGTGACTCAAAATGAGGCAACTTAGAGTGACTTGTGATATTTATTGACAGTGTGTGTAAGCAAATCCCTGTGCACATTTCTTGTTGATTGCACTCTGCTCTGTTTGCTCTCTCTCACCAGAGCACTCTGCTACTGAGGGACAATCTCTATTGACAGACTCTTCATTGAGATTCTGTCACCACTCTGTGGTTTTGATTGCTTAAGAGGAGAAGGCAGCCTGCACTGCAAGTCAAACTGCTTTAGCAAATCAAAGTTAAGTGGCAAATTGTTTCTCTTGGCCACAATACCTGCAATTTTCTTTCTTTCTTTCTTTCTTTCTTCCTTTTATCTGTCTGTGCCGTCTGTCTGTCTATCTGTCTATGTATGTATGTATGTATGTATGTAGTATGTATGTATGTATGTACCAAAACACTAGAGGATATATTACATTCCCGCAGTAGTACACCATGTACCTACATGGTGGGCATTCACAAGAAACAAGAGCTCCTCACTTTGGGTCACTACCCATCGGTTAAGAAACACTGGTACCAGCTAAGTAATCAGATAGACAAAACAGCTGATAACCCTAACCCTAAAGCCTGGTGGTTACTTGTACACAAAATGTTAAGACAATTATATTACACCAGGTTAATGTTGATTTTAAGTTCATATTTTCTGTTCTATTCCATTCTATTCCATTCTATTCTATTCCATTCTATGTTGTCTTGAAGGCGCATGCTCAGTTCCTCGCTGGGCAAGAAGGGAAAATGTCTCTTGCGAGGTGAGTCCTCCCGACAAAGCGCTGTGTGTTTGTTACATCTGAAATTATAAACATAAACTAATTTGTGTCTTATTCTCTGTAATGCGAGCGAACTGATTCATCTACACATAATAAGCTAAACGTTTCATATCGGAAGCTTTGGGTTGTGCGCGATCGTTTGCTACCTTGGTCAAAGCTAACAGCGTTTGCTAGCTAGCATCAGGTAACGTTAAACGTTAGCCTTTCAGCTAGCTGTTTAGCACGCGGCCCTGTTCACAGCTTTTCTGCTACTTACATGTTTACCAGTTTACAACAACAACTGATGTGTTAAACGGACACTTATATGTGCTATCAGACTATTTTCGCGCCGTTGGCTTGGCTCGTAACTGTCTATATGAAACGCATGTTTGTATACATAATTGCTATTCAAAGGAACTAAGTATTGGCTAACGTTAGCTAGGCCTATTAGCATGTTAGCTAATATGGCCACCACGTCAAGACTGAAGCTCTGTTCGTATTTGTGTGTCCAGCTTTCTACCGGCGCCGACCCAGCTGTCTCAGGACCAGTTGGAGGCAGAGGAAAGGCTCCGGGCCCAAAAGTCCTACTCCACCGCCCTGGTTTCATCCCGCAGAGAGCCTCCTCCTTACGGACACAGAAAGGGCTGGGTGCCTCGCTCACTTGAGGTAAATGAGTTTAAATGATCGTTTGATTTGAAAATACAGCTTCATTGTAGAAACACTCATGATTAAGTTGGAGACACGATTGTTTGTCGTATGAAGGTAAGTGTTTGGTGATTAATTTGTTGGTGGTTGTAGATTTTCTTTCTGGTTCCACATTAGTCTTTGTTTTGGTACCAGTTTTAGTTTTTCACACCGTCTATTGCACAGAAGGCTCATATTTCAGTGTATGTTTGGCTTATAGCATTCACTCTAAACATTGATGTGTGTGTACTGTACTGCTTTTAGACATACTGGATCAAAGTATGAATGATTTTATTCCTCATTTTCTCTGGCAGTAATGCTAATTTTCCTGCTGTAAAGTCATTATGTTGAATGTAGAGCAAGCATTGCCATCATATTATCGAAGAAAATAACACTACTTAAACCAACATCACATTGTCTTTTCCTAACAATTTGTGTTTTCCTAGGACTTTGGAGATGGAGGGGCTTTCCCAGAGATCCATGTGGCCCAGTTTCCCCTGGAGATGGGCAGGAAGAAAAAGACTTCCAATGCCCTGGCAGTGCAAGTGGACGCAGAAGGGAAGATCAAATATGATGCCATAGCCAGACAAGGACAGGGCAAGGATAAGGTATACATGACAAATGAGTTCTTTAAAATTGTCTAGCCTGGCCTAGGCTTAAGTCCTAAACAATAACAATGCTTATGTTTTACATGACTTGCCAGTTTTATACACACACACACCATAGTTTGCACACAGACTGCCATCAGCATTTAATAAACTTCTAAACGTTTCTGCGTCTTTAAATGTGCAGGTGATCTTCAGTAAGTACACTGACCTGCTTCCCAAGGAAGTGCTGAACGATGAAGCTCCAGAACTACAGAGGCCTGATGAGGAGGCCATCAAAGAGGTGAGACATTGAGCATTGTGTAGGTGCAGGTTTCCCTTGTCTTTGAGAGGTCGAGGCATAGACAGCAGTGATGTGCAGATTGCAGTTATATCCGTGGACACCACAGTTTCGGGTTTATGTCAGAGCCGATCCGCGTGTCACTAATAGACAGGTTAACGCTATATTGGATTTTGTATGGGACTGTAGAGCTAAGGGCTCTCTATGATAATGGAATATTCTTTACCCATTTTCCCCCTGGGAATATTCAAGCTCCACTGTGTCTAAAATTCATCACAAAAATAAAATAGCCACTGGGCTTTAGTCTGATTGAACATTGATCTTTCTTGTAAACCTCTGCTACATATATTGAAGTCTCTAAAACATCTTAAAATAAATGTAATGGCGTCAAAGTGTTGATATGTATTAAAACAGTTCTTAATGGTCGTATTCCACCACACAGTGACATGTTTTTTATTTTCCCACCATGTAACAATAGGGTTAATACAATATTAATCATCCCCCCCATCTTATCTGCTGTATTTGAACACATTTAAACAATTGTCTTAACGGTACACTTCTGGGTGTCCCTTTTAATTTTTTTCAGAACTCCGGTTCAACTAGAAATAGGCTGGTTTTATTGGTTTTGACGTTTAAAGGTCTTGAAGTCTTGTGTATTGTAAAATTGTATAGTTAATATTTCTAGTTTACTCCCATTGTTTTCTTTTAACTTTTCTTTTAACACTGATTTGTGTGTCTCTCCATTGTAGGTAACAGAGAAGACGCGAGCTGCGTTGGACAAGCAGGTGTCTCAAAAGATCGCTGCTGCCATGCCTGTGAGAGCAGCAGACAAACAGGCCCCTGCACAGTATATCAGGTAACCTGTTTATTAGGGATGGGTAAAAAATAGTTTCTCATTTACATAAATGTATGTTTCCCTGTCTGATGTTTTTTGGTTGATTTTTCACCATCTAGCCTACATTTTCCTTAGGACTTATGTAGGTTAAAGTGATGGACAAAGCCAGTTATCAGAATTCGTGGCAAAGAGCTATCATGGTTAAACAAAAGCTATTACATTGTCATGTAAATACCATATATTATGTGAATGATTAAACCCCTACATACACTATTATGTGTACCAGAAGTGATTATATAGAGGTATCATGCTTAGAAAATATAAAACACCCCTTGCACGGGGCAGAGGGTGGGGTGGGGAACATGAAATACTGTGACATTCGTCTTTAACTTTATTATCTTTGGGAACATGTGAACGTAAGAGTCCTATGTGTAGTGACAGTCTTTTTCCTTTTTTTTTTTTTTCCTCTTCCTAAGATACACCCCGTCCCAGCAGGGAGTTGCCTTCAACTCAGGTGCAAAGCAGAGAGTGATCCGCATGGTGGAGATGCAGAAGGACCCCATGGAGCCTCCACGTTTCAAGTATGTAAACAAAACTCCATCAGCGTAACTTCAGCCACATGTAAATACCTGTCAGCCAGGTTATACAAGGTGTCTGCAGGTCCTTAAAAAGCCTAATGTCTTGAAATATATTAAAATATAAACGTATTATCATATTAAATCATATAATATTGGTTTATTATAATTTGAATCTTAGTTCAATAGCGACGCAGTTGTTTGTATTTTCACATTTATTTCAGCTGCCACATTGGTCTTATATTACATTTTAACCCAGTATTAAGAGGTTGTAAAAAGCCTTAAACTTATCGACAACCTGCTATATTAAGTAGTGATGGGCATTTTCAATATTTTTTTTTCCACTAATGCAGTAATGACATTAGTTTATGATGAGGTGGCAGAAAACTACTATTTGACAGTTATCAAGCTTTTGGAAATGCTTTACATTCCGCTGCTACCTTTTGGATTTTGGTTTGGTGCGATGCATTACTTGCTGAAGTGATGCCTGTTTTATTTAGGTCTGTTTATTTATTTATTTAATTTTCCTATGCATCTGTAGTCTGGTAGTACTCCATAAAAAGAGTTTTAATAAATAACTCGCGGTTTCATGCCAGCTTCCAGGGTCTCATCAGTGGCTAGTCCGCCTCACTGACCCTGTCTTACAAATCAGTTTCTGCCCAACTGAGTGCAGCACCACCGCCACTGAAGTGCAATCAAAAACACTCCATAATTGTTTTAAAAAGGGGTGGTTAACCATTGAATTTTAAGCAGAACCATGCTTTTGACTGAAGTTAATAAAATAATATGCATTAAACACTTTAAAGAAAGACAAATATCCAGATGTCAGAAGTCTGTTTCGCTTCTAGTTCAGGTAATTGAATTCTCAGTCAATCAAGCCAGTCCCTAAAGTTAAGCTACATAATCATTTTTGACCTGTATCAGTTAGAACTTGTTAAGTACAATGACATAATTTGTTGAAACTTTCTTTTTGGCAGTTTCTCCCCCCCTGCAGACACGCATTATCTACATAATTGTTTTTGATAACTGGATTCTCACGGCACAATTGAAGCTTTTGATGACAATGAGAAAGAAAGAGATGTGAATGTGTTCATGTACGTTTCAGGATCAACAAGAAGATACCTCGCGGCCCTCCCTCTCCTCCTGCACCTGTCATGCACTCTCCGAGCAGAAAGGTAAAGTTTTGTTTGCAGGAGCTCTTGAAATTGTTCTTGAAATTATACAAAAAAAACCCCGACTGGTTGGAAATGTTTATCAGGAGTATATTTCAGTATTGGTCATTTTAAAGGTGTTTTTAATCTTTTGAATTTGCTTTTCTAATTGAATCAGAACCTGCTGCATTCATTTTCTCCAGAATTACTTACAAACAAGTTCAGAATTTTGCTTTTGAAAACACCTTGATAATGTATTAATACATGGAAGTCAGTATTAATGAGGACAACTGCCTGCACCATCCTTCTTCTATTAAATTTTGGCCGATTTTACTCTTTTTTTTTTTTTTTTGTAGATGACAGTCAAAGAGCAACAGGAGTGGAAGATTCCCCCTTGCATCTCCAACTGGAAGAACGCAAAGGTAATTCAAAGCTGAACCCAGACGCTGTCAGAGCATTTTCTCTGTCAGTTTCTTAAGGGAAAAACAGCTTATGTCAATAGCTCACACAGGAATATATTTCTGTTATGTTTTTTTTTTCCCCGTTTTGTTTTTTGTTTGTTTTGTTGTGTTATGGAATCTCGGGACTCTCTGTATGTTCATGTCGCTCTTTTTATCCGTCTGTGATTCCTCCCAGGGCTACACCATTCCTCTTGACAAGCGTCTGGCTGCTGACGGCAGGGGGCTGCAAACAGTTCACATCAATGAAAACTTTGCCAAGCTGGCCGAGGCACTCTACATCGCCGACAGAAAGGTACTGCACTGTTGGGCCCGGCGGGTCGCAGTTTCATTCCTTTGTCCAGCATTGCTTGCATTCCCTGAAATATGTACCGTTTGTACATAATTAAACTCTATATGATCATTCAGTGGTCATGGGAATATTTAGTCATATGTTGCATTATTTAGACCTTTACACCTGCCTTACTGTTAATTGCTGATTTAGAAATTTTAGTCCAGTTTTGCCATTTCTTTCGTCACTGTGGCTAACAGTTTAATGACAAAAATGTTTGGAAAGGCCGGTAAATGAAACATGTCCCCGATTGTCTGTAGGCCAGAGAGGCGGTGGAGATGCGTGCCCAGGTAGAAAAGAAGATGGCCCAGAAGGAGAAGGAGAAGAAGGAGGAGAAACTGAGGGAGTTGGCCCAGATGGCCCGAGACCGAAGGGCAGGGATCAAAGGTCATGGGGACAAAGGTGAGTCCCAAAGATGCAGGGCAAGAAAAAATGAAATAAATACTATGGTGTCCGATATTGTCAGTACCCCTATGTATCTGGCAGACCCCAGTCCATACAGCATCACTGCAGTGACACACTTTTATTATATCAGTGTGTATGAGTGTCTCATGTATATTTGTAGATTGATGTTTTTCTTGTGTACACATCTTTTGTGCCGACTCAGTTGTCAGTGCTGTCACCAGTTTCAAAGCTGTAACATGATACTGGCAACAATATTCAACCTTTGAGTGTTGACAGGACCAGTAAACTGTGAAATTACATTTCTGCTTCCCTGCTGCTTTTTCCACACATACTTGAGGAAAGAAATATCAGTGTTGCATGCCCTGTTTTTTTTATCTATTTATTTATTTTATTTTTTATAGTCGTATTAGAATAAAAACCAATTTAAAGAGCTTAACACATAGCACAGAGAGAGAATGCGAAAATCAGAATGTGTGCATTTTCCGTAACAACAAGAGGATTGTTCTGGAATCCTGTCATTTAGCAGAACTGAAATGGAAGCTGGTATAAATTTGAACAAACCCCCAGCTGTCAGCTGTGTTTTTGTTTTGAAAGTTTATTGACCTCTGACACTTTGTCTCTCTCTCTCTCTCTCTCTCTCTCTCTCTCTCTCTCTCTCTCTCTCTCTGTCTCCGCCCTCTTCCTGGTGTTTTTCTATATATCCCCTGCCTCACTCCCTTCACATACCCCACGTCGTTCCTGAATTGTTTCCCTATTCCTCTCTGCCTCTTTTCATCTTTACCTTCAATCCACCTCCTTGTCCCCTCACTCCGTCTCTCCTCTTTCCATCTCCCCCTCTCTGCTCTCATCTTCCTCGCTCCACCATTTCCCTCTGTCTGCCTTCCAATCCCCTCGTGC
>OMLF01028751.1:1768-12051 GCA_900302615.1 Holocentrus rufus
TACGATGCTGAGTGACGCCATCACCAGTAGGATCCATAACACACACACACACACACACACACATTTAATCATGAGGTACAATAAAAGCAGCAGCGTTCGTCTCGGTGACTCCGACACAGAGACGGCTCACCGGCAGTGCGGTGTTGTCGAATCAGCGTGTGTTTTGATTCCTCCCCACAGAGCAGGTGAATTTGGATGTCTGGGCTTCAGATAAATGAGAGTGTCCTGGACTTTCCAGAACAAGGAGACTTATTTAATAAGCTGCCACTGCATTGCTTTCACGGGTAGACAGATTATTATATTTTAAGAGATTCATAATTCATAAGAAGTGTTGTCTTTATGAGCGAAAAAGACCATGTGGTGCTTCTCTTTTAGCCAATTTGATTTGTCTTTTTTTTCACTTTCATTTCACACCTACTGTACCAATCAGATCAATGAAACTATTTCGCTGTTTTGGCAGGAATGGTGATTCCACTCCTGATTTAGCTCTTTTTTTTTTTATTCCAGTGAATGAATGAATGTGCCATTGTCCAATTCACGTCTTGTGGGACTACAATCGAATTCAATTCATGAAGAGATAAATGGTATGGACATCTGACGACAGAAAGCTTCATGCTTTTCTATTTGATGATGTTCTGTGCTGCTCGATTATACTCTGTCCTGTTCTACATTGTTCAGTTCTGCTTTGTTCTGTGTTTTTTTCCCTGTCCTATCCTGTTCTGTTCTACTTTGTTCAATTCTACTTTGTTTCTTCCTGTTCTGTTGTGCTCGTCTTGATCAATCTCTTGTTAAACTGAGGTTCACTGTCATGTTTGAGTCTCTAATTGCCAATAGTTTGCCACTATTGTTGGCTTCTAATCGTTTCTAGTTATTGCTGCCTCAGGGCCCTTTAATGAGGACATTTTAGCACAGAAGCATCACTTTGAACACTTGGAACAAACTTGTATCAAACGACGCTGGAAATGAGAATAAGAGACAGAACCTTGGGATGGAAAGAGGCAGAAAAAAAGCTATAAAGAGGAGAGAAGGCTGTGTAAACAAGTAGGGAGTTAGTAAGAGAGGTGATGGATGGAATGGAAAGAGAGAGGAATAGACAGAGAGGGATACAAAGTAATAGATACTATGAATTACAAAAAAGTAGAGGAGGAAAAAGTAGAGAGGGAGGAGAGAGAGGACAGGTATACAGAGGAGAGAGGAGGGAGAGACAGGAGAGATGGAGGAGAGAATAGATCTGAAAATGAAAGAACGATGGGAAAGTGGAGAGAAGTCAACAAGAAGCAAAAGCAATAGAGAAGAAAGGCCAACAGAAGAACAGCAGAAAGTAAAGGAAGGGTTAGAATAAATAAAGGGATAAGACAGCAGGCGTACAACAAGTAATACGTTTGTTTATTGAATTGAAAGTGTACATGGCCCTTTACTGCATTTAAAAAGCGCATGGTCATTAATCTAAATAAAAGTGTTTTTTCTCAATTCCTGAAAAGTGGAGGTTGCTGCTGAAGATGTGGCCAAGATTACAAGGTTAAACTGCATAACTGGTAATAATGCAGCACACCTGCAACAAATGATATTTGCACTTAATGTCCTGAAATCGTGATGAGAGGAGACACCAAAATCATCCATGTGTCCCCGGTACATCGTTAGCCTCAGTGTTTTAAGCTAACACTTTAGCATACACTAATATTAACTAATATTATCTCAAAAGTAAGACTTGTAACAGCTCTGAAGTGAAATAATAAACAATCTCAAAAGTTTTATTTTGTTTTGTAAAATTTACGCAAAACATGAAACAAAAATAATGAACGAGTGCTTTTTTATAGGATATAGCATGCAGAGGGTTGATTGAAGTGAAGACCATTTATCTGGCAAAAATGTAGAATAAGCACGAAGTCAATCAGTTGGTCCAGCCATGAGAACCATATAGACTCAGTCATCAAAATATGTGCTTAATCAAACCTCGGTAATTTTGACTTTCCTTGTTTCCAGAGGAAGTGTAGTGTATGCTGAAGCACAGAGCACTAGAGCAATGATCTACCGGGGAAACATGGACAATTGGTGTCTCCCAAAACCTTGGTGTTTTTAAATTCTGTCCCACATTTTTGTGCCTTTTAATATAATGTATAGTCCCGCTGTAGCAGCAGCATCCTACAGTACCTTGCATCCTGTCATGATGTCGTGGCCCCAGTGGTTGGGAGCACAGCGGTCGCACCTCTCTCCGACAGTGTTGGGGGGACAGACACACTGGCCTGTGTTAGCATCGCAGTTATTCCCCACATGACTGCACTGACAGGCTGCAGGAGAGGAGAGGAGAGGAGAGGAGAGGAGAGGAAAAACAGTGGAGGGTAGAGGTGAGAGGATAAAAGGAAAGACGCGAGGAGAAGAGATAAAAGAGGACAAGGCAGAAGAAATAGGACAATCTGTAATAATATGTCTCATCCGGCCCGCACAGAGTGATATACATTTTAATGCTCCCCTTCAGTGATCTCACCAACAATTTAAAGGTTCCCAAACAAGCTGTGCAGACAAATCACTGGTTTACAGAAAAAGAAAGCACTTAGCTGATTTTTGGCAATTTAAACCAACACAGCTGGCCTGGCTAACATCTATACAGCAGAGACAGGGTATGGTCTGGCTCTTTGGGTACATTTTTCCCAATGATGTGGTTGTGCTCTCACATAAAAAGAGACTAGTTAGGTAAACAACAATTGTACCTTCCTGTTTTGAACACCTGAGAGAGAACAAGGCCATCAGCTTGCTTCATCTTTTGCAACACACAACAAAAGAGCACCTTAAGTGCACTACCCCCTATAGGAGCGTCTTACATTCCTAAACTTGAATTTAGTCAAATTGAGAAAAGCTCTTGTTATCTTACCGTGATTATTTGACAGATGCCATGAAAGCAAACATAAAAGATGTAGTGCTGTTTATTAACTCCGAGGTGAATATTCAAGTGCTTACTGAATTACATGGTCTAATCCGCCTTCTTAAATCTTGCATCAATACATTCAAATGAAGCAGGTTCAGTTTGAAAGGAATTTGAAAGGATAATTTATTTAGTCACTGCGAAAAGGGTTGAGAGTAAATAAATGAATGGCATAAGTTGGTTACGGTAAGACGCAGTCAAATCCCCCACAGACTTCAACACCCATAATCCCCCAGTGTCACCCAAATTCAATCAATTTATTCGCTGCCAATTAATGGACTTACTCACTACCATTCGCCCGCAAGCAATGTTCCCACAGTCACAGAACACTTTGTGTGTTTCCAACTATGTATATTTGTAAAATTTAATTTGGAATGCTTATGAAATGGCTGTTGGTTCATTTAAAAAGTGTTTGGTAATGAAAGTTATGTTTTATCTGGAGGCAATTTGTTTTGGTTTTCACTCCATACTCCACTACAAACACACCTACACACTCAAATCATATTTGTATCCTGACCTGTCACTGGAACACTGAGCACTTGCAAGTGTATTATTGTTGCAACCTGATCATGGCACCATGGTAAGTGATCTTAAGATGAATCAAAGCACATAATTCCCAGTTCTACCTCTTCTTTCAGCAACGTTTCCTCCTTTTCTGGCTGGCTGAACACTGCTCTTCTTGGTTGTCAATAGTGGTTGGCATCAATAATATACTGCATAAGGAGATATGTGGGGAAAGCTATTCATTTTCAGACCTGGGATGTGTGGATGCTTAATCCTCATTTTGGGCAGCACAACTAAAATATTGAAACCAGAAGTTTGCACCACCTGCTGCTTGTGATGCCAAGTTTTTGGAGCATAGGATTTACAATAAGTCTCTGTAATTCCTTTCAAAAAAATAATTTGTCTTTAATTTCATGAAACTGGCCTCAAATGTAGGCTTAAAAAAAAAAGAATACCGGCTTTTCAGATTACATAACACCCGCTGGCAACCATAGTGGACGTCTTCGGCACGTGGTAAGAATAGCTGACAACAACTGATTTGGTTTCTAAATGTACAACATGGACATCTCAACAGAGTCCAACAGACATGAATAACTTCTGTGATGACTGACTGATTGGGAATTGATCATTTCGCCACTGATATACTTGACTCATTTGGCATTTAGCTAACGTCAGCTTGTTAGTTAGCAAATTGTAGTATCTGGTTAGCTTAGCATCACGCTCTTGATATTAACACATCTGAACACTCATCTAATTATCACCTTATCACACTATTCACTTTTTATGTACGTTACTTCATGAATCTACATACACACCACAACAATCTTTTTCAGCTGTAGTCTTCTTTTGCTAAACTATTTATTAAAAATGCTTAAGATCAATTACTGAGAGACAATTTGTATTCTAATTATTACTATAATTATTAATATGAAAAGTGCCAGTGATGTAGCTGGACTAGGACTGCGGACACAGGAGGAGGTGTCAGAAATATGTGTCAGAAATAGGGTTAGATGTATTTTCTAAGTTGTTTTGACACATTTAGTTGAGGTATAGGGGCTTTTGAAACATGATGCAGGTAGGGTTGCCAACCCATATAAGCTGGGACGTCCCATATGTTCGGCTAAATTGGTTTGTCCCATATGGGACATCCCTTGTCCCAAACAGGATATTGACTGCTACTCTGTGATCACCAGCAGAAGGCACTCTTACAGATTCTAGATCTGATACAACAGCAGAAACAACTGAATAAAAAAAAAGCTGTGTGCAGATCTTGCCACGGTTGAAATTATCCAATCACAGCGCCCCTATGCGCATCAGTTGTATGTATTGCGAAATATGAAGACTAGGTGAGTCATGCCCCTATTTTCCTCTTTTGCATTTGATTATTTATTTATTTTTTTTATTTATTTATTTTGCTGTAAAGGTCCAAATTGTGATTTCTTTGATCATTAATTTTGAGGTTTATTCAAATAAGCTTACATAATGATACAGTTTTAGTAAAGCTATAGACTACATGGAATATACACATTTTGCCTTTCCAATTGAATAAGAGTACAAATATACACTATATATTCACACCATACCCACACCGCCATGGCGCGCCACCTTTTGTCCCATGTCTGGTCGTGAGAACGTTGGCATCCCTAGATGCAGACCTTCGTATTGTGCTGCTTGCAACAGCGCGAGCCTCTATAAATGGCAATATCATTTTGTCAGCCAGTCGGTCTGTTCACCCTTCAGGTCAGCCTAGAATTGTGTGAAGGCAACAAACCCAAACAGAAGAAGTGAAGGAGGGCCTTAACAAGACTTCACTAAAACGTCATGGAGTTTGCTCAGTTATGTCATAGCTTCTCTATGTCACATCATGTTCACTATACAGAAAGGCAAGTATGGTATTTGCATAATTTAGGTGTTGAGGGAAAACTTTACCCTGGTGTGAACACCCTCTTATGGCTATAAATGTATTATTTAGTCCCATCACCAACAATACAGGCCTCCAAACATGGCAATGTGACGAACACATTTGCTGAGACAGCCCATACAAACTAACACAGACCGCTGGCTGTCAGACTCTGAGTCCAGACAGACAAAACAGTCTGAGTTTGGATATAAGTGGACAAAATGAGTTGCCTAACATGAACCTGAGCTGACAGACAAATAGTTGATACCATTAATCCATAAATATTGGAGGTATATAGGCAAAGACCATAATTATTTTTGTTATGGATTTCACACCATTAGATCTTACCTGAATGACTGTACTGCCTGTCAGTATAATTATATGTAATACAGAAATCCCTTTTAAATCATAAGAGTATCTAACCAGACTGGGGGTATTTGCCAGATCCAGCGTTCAGCAGGCAGGTGTGTGTTCAAATCACGCAGCATCAAACAAACTCAAGTGAACGAAAAGAAGAGTTCGCTGAGATTTCAATTCCTCTTAAGCAGCAAAATTGTCTCATTCATATTCAGGACACACTTTAGACTAGCACCTGTTATTTTGCAGCAGACTATTCTGCTTTTCTTTCTTTTCTTCAAAATCCTGTTATGTTCACTAGACTTACTCCACCTCCAGCTGCTTCAAGAATCTCATAACATCCTGTATAACTTGGACACTTAATAATATAAAAAAAACAAAAATTACTATGAAGCTAACCTTGTGGTGTGAACGCCACAGTGCGGAGCTTTGTATTAAATCCCCACGGCACTGTTGTAACTCGATTTTGAACCGCTTCCACTGAGAGGTGGAGGGTTTTCAGTAAAGCTGAATGGGCTGGTGAGGTCACTGGTGCAGGACTCAGGTGATAATCATGACCATAAATTGCAATTCTCGAAAAAAAGGTCAATAGAAACAATAAACAGAAATTAACTAAATGCATTGTGTCTTACTTAGGTCAGCAATGAAATCTGTCCTTTGTCTCCCTCATATTGTCACACACATACAGGGAGGCACACACACACACACACACACACACACACAGACGCAGACCTCATATCTTAAAATGAATAATGTGTTTGTTCTTTCAGTTATATTACACTGTGTCCTTTGTTTTCCGCCATGCACACTGATTGTAGTGAACCTGTTGGTTAAAAAGAGCTTTTGTGGCCAAAACTGATAAAACTGGCCAAAAATGCATTCCAGTTTAAACACTCTGTAAAGAGCAAAATTGTCAGCCCTTTTGCTTGTTCACCAGCCATGATGCATTAGAAATGTTTCAGCTCTATAATTTATCGGTTACGTCATTATTGTTCCGTGTGTTCCGCCTTCAAAGACGCTGGTATCTGTCAGCAGCTGGTTTCTCCTGGCAACATTTCATCTGCTCGGTGTCCAGTAGAAAAAAGTATCTTGCCCCCCTCCTCCCCCGCCATCCTTACTTTATTTGTTTTTCTCTCTCTGTTTGTGTTCAGTATGTATGTGCATATATGAAGGCTGCAGTTGACAGCTGTGGTTCACAGCGGGTATGTGGATGTTTCATAACCCTGGAAGCAATGGCTAAACCATTTATAATAAATGGTGTAATGCCAAAAAGACACTGCTATCACTGGCAAATGCAAAATCAACCACTTTTTGATTATTTATGAAATCTTTTGTCTTTTTTAGAGATATGGAATATGAGCTTTCTGCAGGAGCTCAAACTTCTTTGTTGTGAAGCTGTAGGCTCATTACACCACGTAAAGCTGGAACAAAAGAAATGCCAATGTTGACAAAATATTTTTAAATGTTCAGCAGCACTCAAATGTTAACGAAAGCCGGTAGCTGAAACTATTAATTTTCACTCCTCTAAATATGTGTGTTAACTTTTTTGCTTCTGCTTCAAGGTGAATAACTCAATGAATTGCGGCTTTGCAATTGCAGTGATGGAAAGGATTCATGCTTCTCCAAATGACACCCATGCATTTTGGAAATTACGCAGTGAATTTTTAAATAGCGCTGCTGGAAACTGGGGTCATGTAACGTGCTCTGCACAAAGAGAATTTATGTAAACTTTTAAATTAAAAAGAAAAATAGCAGAAACAGCAGAGTAATGAAGTTGCTTTGGGCCGCATAATGAGGTTGTGGACGTTCATGTAAGTCATACTGTACCTGCAGCACCAACCCACGTGCTTTCATTTGATCAGGGTTTCCAGTGCATGGTGCTCTGTTCTGTTCTATGGTCAGAAGTCAGGGAGTGCTCACTTTACAGTGATGAAGGGCTGGATGCTTCGATTTTATATATAGTTATATTTTAGTTATATTTTTAGGTATTTTGAGGCGTAGCTTACGTGTGCAGCCTCCCTCCTGGAAGTTGAAATATCCTCGTGCGCAGCGGTCACATTTGGGTCCGTTGACGCCGGGCTGACACCGACACTGGCCGTTGTCGTCGCAGTCAAAGGACTTGGAGCCAAATGAGTTACAGTGACACGGGACGCACGCTCCGCCTGTGCTGATGCCGTGGGTCTGAGGCTGCACACACAAGGAGAGGGAGAGTTATTGTAAAAAAAAAATAAAAAAAAAAAGGAGGTGAGAGGAGCTAGAGGAGTTAGTGTGAGACAAGCTGCGGGAACACTCAGACGAGCCGGAGACAAGAAAAGTCACACTGACACGAGTGGAGCCGCAGACTGAAGGAGAGGAGGGGGGGAGAGTGTGGGAGGCTTTCACTCCTCTGCGATCAAGAGGGAGTGAAAGATAAGGAGAGAAAAGATGGAAACGCAATGTAAGAACACCTTCAAAACACTGCAAGTCAAAAACACTACAGCTTGGCAAATTATCAATTATTATTCCACAATGCAGAAACACCACAGCACTGCAAAACATCACAGAAACCACACACCACTCCATGATACAACAGGTGTAATTTGACTTGTGTTTCTCATCAGATGAGGACAATCAGATGAAGGAAGATCAATCACACATATGCAGTCAAATGTCTACATTACCTTCTATTATTTTAAATCTAACAAAAACTGAATCGTTATTTAAAAAGTCCGGACCTCTCAAATCATCCCCTATTTATACACATGCATGATTTAGGATGTTTCACAAAGACGCTGCTAAAATTAGAATTTGTTTGAGTTGTTTATCTTCAAAAATCCATCCTTTTATTTCCAGTCTAACTTGAGTGAACGCATCACAGCTCCACTTGGCCCTGATTGGCTCCCCTCAGCAAAAGGAAATAATGAAATCCTTCCAGTCAGCATTTGAACAGGAACCATGATCCAGGGCGGATAAATTGAATTTAATACCAATTTTAACTGTTGGCAAAACATCATGAAGAGCATTATTCTTATCTTGAACGATGATGCATTTGAAAACAATATGGCACCTTTGATGTTACACAGTCATCCCACTCCAGCTGCAGTGATGCACTCTCCGTCGCACGCTGTTGTTCAATTGTCAGCTTTGCTTATGTGCAGATTTGTCCTCAGTTCAAAGGCCGCTTAAAACCTGGACTGAGGCTTTGGCATCTGCTGGTCTGAAAATGCCTCCTAGTTACTGCTTGGGAAATAAAAAAACACACTGCCATGCGTGTTAGTCCGTTCAGTGTGTTTTAACCCTTTAGCTATGTCAACTGTCAAGCTAATTTTAAGCAATCTTTTGAAATGTTAGTGGAAAAAAAAACAGAAAATGGAAGCAGCCTTTCAAGAAATGATTAGCACTGGGCACGCTGTTGCTGTTCTTAAATGTCAGCTAATGTTGGTCATATTTCATGCTGTCTGAAGACTAAAACAAAGAAATGCAGTTAGCAATGTGCTAATGCATGAAGTAAGAGCCAAATGACTGTGATGGGTCCTTACATATGGAAAAACGGTGAGTATGACTTTTTTTTTTTTTTAAAGAAATGAGTCCATCAGGATGTATTTCACAAATGCATTTCTGCCACATTAATTCTTTATCATCAACAAACCTCACCACCTCAAGTGAGCATAAAAGCTTCGATAGTGATGAAGTTTTATAGATATTTGCCATTTTCACTCAGCCTTTCTACTTCAGTGCATCATAATTTGCATTAAAAGTCCTGAGTGGAAACCAGGCTGCAGACTGTGAATGTGTCGTATCAAAGTGTTTCACATCTCATCAGTGCAGGACAGGAAGCATCTTCACAACACGACGTTTGGTGAAGGTGTCTCATTAGCCGCATTATGCCATTCACACATGCTATAAAAATAACATGTACAGTATGTATGTCGCCCCTATGTGCAGCTAGAGTGTGTTTGAACCTTGTTTTCGACCTGCATGTCCTTTGGCAACACACAACAATCTCTAGTAAAAGTCTACAAACAAAAATCATGCTGCTGAGACACACCACTGTCAATCACGTGCAGTGTGTGTTACCCCCGTCTTAGGCCTGTACGCCCCCCTGGGACACCCCCCTGTACGGGACGACCCGCCCCATCTCTGCTGGGCGGTCGCCACTGGAATGCGCTCCACCGGCCGCCGCGTCTCCCGCCTCTCGTAACCTTGGCGACGCAGGTCACAGCGCCGGCCCACATAGCCGGGGCGGCAGATGCAGCGACCCTCGACGTCACAGCGCTGTGAGAGGGACCCCTGAGGGCTGCAGCGACACGGGACGCACTCCTGACGCTCGGCATCCCACCAGCAGTTAGGCTGGACCAATCACAACGCAGGGGGATGAGCGACAGGGGCCCAATGAGATATGAGGGGGCAGGACATAGTTCAAATAAAAACAACAAACCTACAGCTGCAACATGCTGTCCAACATGAATGATGCAAATAAATGGACAAATATTAGAGAATAATAACAATTTACTAATTATCATTATTATTATTGGATTTATATTCATAATTCTGATAACAAAAGGACAATCAACAGGAAACAGAGTACTTGCACTACAGTCTTGTATGCCAGGATTTCCTAGC
>OMLF01028769.1:10978-21944 GCA_900302615.1 Holocentrus rufus
ATTATAAGTATATAGGCTGCAATGGCCATTAACACAAAGCAGCAGGAAACAACTAGGGAGAAAAGCTGGACAAAATTAAATCCACGATAATGCACCCCCACCCCCCCTCCTCCTCCTTCCCTTTAGTATCCTCCTTAAATCGATCTGCATTTTTTAAGTTACATGTGTATGATCCCCGTGTTGCAATTGTTGTGTTGCAAGTACTTACTTAAGCCGGTGTAACATTAATCTTACAGTAAAGGGAGCCCTGCTGAACCTCCTGAAGCTCAGCCGATTAGGAAAACGAACAAGCTGGTTGGTGTGGAAAAAAAATCTGAGCAAGCAATTGTACTTGAAAGACAAGGTTTGGGTCATCAAACATTAAGTATCATGGACTAAAGCAGCCAAAATGTTTTCCTTTAATCGGAAAACATACTATATCTACGAATTGGCCAAGTGTGGACCATTCATGGGATCCTAGGCAGGCTACGTGTAACCTCGCTTCATAATCCGGATAGGTTGATTTCCTTACCCCCTTTCCTCGGGATCCAGTGATTGTCCTCAAGTATAGCCTTTAATTTTCAGCACGGACGGTAAATCCCACAGTCCTGCAAGTTGGTTTGGTTTCGCCGTCCTGTCTTCACGGCAGAAGCTTCTCCGCTCAGGTCGGACGTGGTTTCTGTGTTGTGGCCATAACCCAGACAGGCAGTGTGTGAGTCGCGCCTCGGCTACATTGAAACAAATGTGAGAACGGTGGATTCAGCTTTCTACGCGAACAATAAAGAGCAACACACTGCCTCCAGCACTAGGGACCCGGCACTGCACTGTCACACCGGGAGAAAGTGGTTTGCGGATGAACGGCGCCACCCCAAGGTGATTTGTGGAAATGTCATGACCTCGTGGTGGTTTTGTAAGGGTTTAATGGCATATCGGATCATTATAAAACACACAGTGATTCAGCTCCGTAAACCACACAACTGGTGTAGAAACGCTTCACTGCTATCCGCTACAACTTTGTGACTGGGACAAAAAACTCAATGGCCAGTACGGGGATCGAACCCGCGACCTTGGCGTTATTAGCACCACGCTCTAACCAACTGAGCTAACCGGCCACTGTACCGATACACGGGGGCTTAAGGATATTTGAAAAACTTAGCAGTGTGTTGCATTGAACAGAATGGTTTATTTCAATATGAATTATTTCTTATTGTTACTGTTAAGTTACGTACCCGAGATTTGCATGTTTGTTGGAGGGAGATGAGTGAACGCCAGTCGTCATGAGGCAGCTGAGTTGGCTAACGTAGCTGTTGACAGGACTGTAAAGTTAGCTAACATTAGTCGGAGAAGTTTCGTTATTTTTTAATACAAGTTGCCTAATATTACTACCTGACATACGACTGACTGGAACACCGTGTAAGACAAATTTTGTCAAACAAAAACCTAAGTTTTTTCAGAAATAACGTCTTCATCCTTCTGTCTACTCCTCGCTATTGACTCCACTAGCATCACCACCACCCGTTGCCATAGTGACCATTCAAATCTGTTGGGCGAGGAGAGGGCGAGACTGCTCACGTGACCCATCAAGATGGCGACCACAATGTAGAATGGATGTGAATGTGAGTACTGGCTAATATTAGCTAACCGTTAGTTTAAGTAAACTATCAGTTGCAAAGTCATAGAAGCCGTCGTTGGTGTGTGTTCTCTGAGTCATAAAAAATGCTCTCGCCTTTTGTGTAACGTTATTGCTTTAAAACTCCAGCCAATTTATCCACGACTCAGCTCGCTAGCTGAACTCCCGTTAACGTTGACCGAATCCGCTAACGTTAGCTCTCTCATCATTCTGAGCTGCTGCTTGATGATTTCATGTTTATCGTTAGTCAGCTATTTTTGCATGCATGTTGCCAAACTAGCCCGCAGCAGTCAGTGGTTGAATACCGCCGTCTCATTATTTTCCCATTCTCTTTTAGGTTTTAAACTAAGTGGCTGTATTTTACTGGAAACTGGGATCTGTTGGTTAATTGCTCATCATCATATCGCAGAATCAAGATGGCCCTAAATGTCTTCGGTAAGCTGCATCACACCCCTCATGCTTTTATTATTTTGCCGTTATCTAGAATTGTACTTTTCACTGAATTGAATGTCTAGAGGACTATTTGATGTGCGTGTGCGCACGCGTGTATGTGTGTGGCAGACACAAACAGGCAATATTGATTGTGGCTATTACATAGGTTTAGTCTGCCGACCACTGTGGCGATAAACAACCATCACTTTCACATCATGTCCATCCAGTTTGGGTGGTCAAAGGAGGAAGTGGCCAGTTTAATCTTGTGCAACCAATAGAGGAGACTTGAGAAGTTAGCACATTGCCTTGTTGTGAGTGTGTGTCTCTCCATCTCCATCTAAGCTCCCTCATGTATTAGGGTTTGTTATTGCAGACACAGTCAGTGTCTACAATAAATGTGTTATGTCTGGTTTCTTGTGAGGATGTGTGTGTGTGTGGGTGGGCATGTTGCCTTGAGCAAGCAGCAAAGAGACACTTGCTGGATGCGGAGTAGCGAGGGCTATTTTGAAGACAGGATACTAGGAGGACGAGTGTTGAATAGATAAGGCTTGTAGTGTCCACAAACACACACATCAAGACAGGAAACAGGGTGTTTTTCTTACTCATGCAGAGGAGAGAACTTGCCCCTGAATATGCATTTGGCCAAGAGCAACAGAACCTGGAATACAGTTAAATGAATGTAAAGGAAACATTAAATTAATATGGAAGGAAAAACACTGTTTTGTTACATAATGCCTTTGTCAGGCAAGTATAGCAGGACATTTGTTGTTAAGATTGCAGTATTGTGTTAAACACCACGCTCCATCAGAGCTATGAGTGTGCAGTGACTTGTCTCAATTTAGGTTTGACTCCATCAGTCAGCAGCAATAAATCACCAAACAAATGAGTGCGCCACAGAATTTAAATGGGCACAAGAAAGGACAACTCGTAACATTCCACCATAATGTCCTTCAATGCACAAGATGGATGCAATAGAATTTGATCATGTTGTCATGGAAATGGGCGTTCTTTAATTTGTAGCGTCTGGCTTGGACTTGGAGATAAAATTTTCAACATAACAGCTACCGGGATGTTCAGCCAAGTGATTCATTAGCTTGCTAAATCTGTTCCACCAAATCATTGCCAGAGGGTGAACATGTTCTGTTTTTAAAGTGAAATGTTCTATTGATAATACATTTTCTCTAGCGGTGATGCCAGTTTTGTTAGCGGTCCACCACCGCTAAATGAATAGTGAGGAAGCACTTCTGTAGTATTAATATCCATCCATAATTAAGGCAGGTAGGCCTGAGGGGATCACAGCAAAAGCCTGACTGTGTAAGAATGATAAACATCCCACAGAGAGCCCATTTAATATGGCCGATTCATTTGGACATACCATAAATCAGCCTCCCAGAGTATTTTAGACTCCATAGAATGGATTTAAATATCCAGGCACTTAGTCACCATTTCTCAGGGTATTTTTGATGTGCAAAAGCAAATAAAGCATCTGCATTTAAGTCCATCCAACACTAATATCTAAAATTAATTCTGTGTGGTATGCATGCTTTAAGTATCAGAAGCTTTTGATTATTTATGATTTATTGTATCAGCTTGTATGAATATTGGGCTATTCTGTTGAATACTACTTATATGAAATAATCACATTTTCAGGTACATAAAATTTCACTTATTTAAATATTCAGCTCTGATTTCTCAAGGAGATGTATTTGTTTTGTTCAGTTGCCTTCCATTCAGACAGAGGAACCGACAAGAAAATCATGATCACATCCCAATTTCACCACACCTAACATCCTTAGATTTTATCTGGTTCATTGTTGGTAGTGAAACTGGGTCGCATGGACAGGCAGAGAAAGTCATGACTAATCACTATACTGTTTTGACCACTTGGGGGCACTGTGGCAAAGGAAGTGAAGTTTGAGCAGAAGCCAAATCAAACTTTTTCAGTTAAATGGACATTGACATGTATTGTTATTTTTCTGTCCTCAGACCATGATGAATACAGGCCACCGGTGTGGAAGTCCTACTGTGAGTATTAAAAAAGGACACATTGATTGTCTTTATTGGCATCACTGTTGTCTTGCTTTTCTGTTTTTGTAACAGTATTTTATTTTACTGATCATAAACTAGAAAAAGCTCTGCAATTAGGAATGAAGACTCTTGATTCACTGTCTATAGTGTTTCATATATTTTGTATATGTATGCATAGTCATTCAGAATGGAGAGAACATGCTGATGGTGCTCTGTGTTTTCTGCCTCAGTGTACCAGCTCCAGCAGGAGGCACCTCACCCACGCAGAGTCACCTGCACCTGTGAGGTCAGAACATACAGACACGCACACGCACACACAGTCTGTCTGAGAGTGCTGGTTGCTGTCTTCTAAGAGAAAGTACAATAGTTGCTGATTCGGCTTGCAGCTGTGCTAATTGTTTTTGCCATAGTTCACAAATCATTTGTCTTGAGACACCCAGCGAAGGCAATTACTAAGCCATTTGCAGTCTTTTCCACTCATTTCCACATTAATTGTGGGACCGTTCTGCTTCATTAGTATGCAGATAAGCATAACAGGAAAGGTTGGAGAGAAGCAGGGGTGATGACATGACATAAAAGTCATTAGCTACGCTGATTCTGTATCTCACAAGAACATGGAATACACCTTAGCTTGTCGAGGCAGCAGGACTCCCCACTTCAGTTCTTTCTTTCTCTCTTATGAAAGAAGAACATCTCACATTTGCCAGGCTGCCGAATCCTGTCTTCCATCAAAACAGTGCTCATACTTTAGGATAAGGCAACAACACAAGTTCGCACATTACAATGCTCAGAGACAAACGATGGGATAGTCTGGAATGTGTCCGTGAAGATTCTCATTCATTCCAGACTATTTCTAAGTCTGGAATGGATGAAACTTGTAGATTGGGCCTTGCAGGTCTACAGCCTGCAAGACAGAAAGCCAGGTGGGTTATTAGTGTGGATGTTTGTGCATTAGTGACAGTAAAAATATTTTTTGTGTGCGCATGCATGCAGATAGAAAAAAGAAGACGACGACTAGGGTTTTGGTGCGTGTACATCGTTCGGCTGATCGGATTTACAAAGACAGATGGAGGTGAAAAATTTTCCATAATAAAAGTTGCAGTCGTGCCCACCTTATTTGGAGTGATGACACATTCTGCTGCAGTTTAGTTGGCCAGTGTGACAAATCGGCTTATTGTACCCTCTCAAACTACAAGAGCAATGACAAAAATATAAAACCTGTTTGAAAATGATGAGGACGTCCCAGACAGTCCCAGACTACATTGGAAGATCAGGACATGAGTTGCTGACCTTTTCACCTTCTCACTAAGGACATGCCGTTTTTATCCGATCCTGACAGTTCGTCTGGGACAGTCTGGGACGCCTAAATTGCCTGTGATATCGTGTGGTGTGAGGGGTGCGCCTGGCCGAAAGGAAGATGGGTAGATGGGGCTTGATTAGTGACAGCCAAAGATAATATATGCACATACTGGTGACCTTATGTGAAAAATCAGTTTCAAGCAAAGGAAATTCAACCAGCAGGCGACTCTTGGGACAGCTTACCCTTCTGTCTCCAAACAGCCTGCTCAGCATTCCAGCAAACCAGAAGATCCCAGCCAAAATGAAGCTTAATTAGGCAAAACCATCATACCATGAGATGAGACAGCTTACATAGCCGTGCCATCGTTTAAATTATAGCTCCTGTCATAGTCAGATAGATTCCTGTACTTTGGGCCCCAACTGGTGTCCTTTGTTTTGAGCTGCTCCAGAAGCTGCCGTGGTTTCCCGTTGAAGGATTATCACCACACTGAGTCTCACCATCAGTAAGCTTCAGTTGGCACAGCATTTCACTTCAAAGTGGGAACCCAAACACTCCCTCAGATTGACTTACTTTGAGTTGAAATATTGCACCAGTGAACCTTTTAGGGATTTCGAATCGGTGTTGGACTTGATGCCCGTTCAGAACAAAAGGAAGCCAGAAAACGTGCAGATGGTGGAGTGGGTTCAGTTCCTATAGACAAGCAGAGGTTCAGTCCTAGCTGATGGCAGTCAGGTGGTATGGCACATTGCAGATGTCCGCCAAATGCCATGCTCCAGCAAGACTGCCCTCAGGGTGGGCTGGCACCAGATGTGTGTGTGTGTGTGTGTGTGTGAGTGAGTGTAAAACTATGGGGGACAGCTCTGGCAAGGTTGGGGGAATCCAAAGGGGATTAAAGAAGGGGACTGTGTGTCTGGTATTTGTATGTGTGTTAATCTGCAAAAGACAGTTCTCCCAGGACCTAGTGGATGGATGGCTGGTTGTATGTGTGTGTGTGTGTGCATGCAAAATGAACAGCTGTAATTTAATGCCCTGGTCAGGTCAGATAGTCGGCAATGACCCAGTTAAAAACAGCAGAGTGGCAGACAGACGGAGTGGGAGCGGACCCCCTCTTCCCTCCCACCCCCCTATTTTGTCCTTCTGGCAATTCTGCTTTATGTGATTAAAGGATGCACCAATAAGTGCTCATACACTGCCAACACTTGAAGATATGGGATGTCTGGATGGTGTAGCGAGTAGAGAGACTGTCCTCAAACAGGAGGACCTGGGGTCAAGCCTTCCGAAGTGTTCTTGAGCAAAACACAGAACCCTGACCAGTATCAGAATTGCTGTTCTGTAGGAGACGCTGACCTCTGATCTGCCTGTGAGGGGGAAAAATAATTTTAAAAAAAAGAATGACATTACATTATTCATAGCTTAGTAGTTTTAGTGCTTGTACAGGAAGACTCATGAATCATTAGAGAAAAGATGTAATGTTCAATAAATCAACTAAAATCTGGGCGTGTAAAGGTAACAAAATTCCTCAGTGCGATCCTTTACTTTAGCTTGGTATTGGCTCAGTATTCAATACCACGACTGCTGTATTCCAGATTTGCCACAGGATATAAATGTAAGCTACTGTGTGTTACAATATTGGAGTTTTTGAATAATGCTACTTTTATCTGCACGTGTACATGCAGATGGGATGCCGTTGCACGAATCATCAATCCATTGATTACTGGGCTCGCCCCTGGACACAACTGACAGCATTCATTTTCCTGGAGAAGACATTAAGAAATTAATTCCACACTGTCCAATATTTACAAAAAGACACAAAAAGGGAATGCATATTTTATGATAGGTAACTTAAGACCTTGACAGAATATAATTTAATGAAAGAATTTCTCATTCATGAACATCGGGTAATGATATATTCCCCCGAAAGGATATATAATGCTTTGGAAATAAACTCTTTAAATGCATTTTCCATGTATTTGATTCCAGGCTATGCCAGTCAGTTATACCCTCTCTGCCTCCCTGCTGCCCAATTTGCCGAACCATTCCGTTTCACTCCATACCAATTTATTTCATCATGTGATTGAGGGTATAAGCACGGCAGTGACTGAAACTGCGTTCCCCTTTCAAATAGTTCCTTTCCCTGCAGCTCAGTGCTCCGCGGCGAGCAGTCGAGGATGACTGTTGAGTGTTAGTTATGGGTATTAGGCTGTCGGTTCCGCGCATGCCGTGCTGACAGGCCTCGGAGCAGTTTTGGTAGGTGTCCAGCTGAGCATATGCATGGCTGGTACCACCAGGCTAACATGCCTCCTCTCTCCATCCAGGCCCTCCTAAATACCACTCTCTGTCAGTCTGTTGTCTTTCTCATCTCTCACTTCATTTAAATTTTAGTACATTTTGCATTTTTATTACATTACATTTTTGACGTTTTTATCCAGACTGATGTACAGTGAGTTGGCAGGTTCAGTGTTTTGCCCAAGTATACCTGAACAGTGCACATGGCTTCTGATGAACTCAACACTGACTATGTGGTTATGGGACGATTTTACTGACCACTGGCACCCCTCACACATAGTTACCAAACTTTCTATTTAATTAAATTTCCCTCGGTCATTGAGAACTCCTATTTCAGACAAGAAAAGTTAGGGAATTTAATACATTTCTGGGAATATCATGGAATTTTGCAAGCCTCAATTTAAAAATACAGTAACTAGTTAGTTTCCAAATGTTTGTTTTCTGTTGCTTCACATTATGTTAATTTCCCTTGCAGGGTAAAACACATTGAAAAGCTTTAGTAAGACCAACATATGTTTGAATTTTAACCAAAGAAAAGTACTTAATGTAAAGTTTATATAGGTCATAGAAATTCAACATTTAGTCATGGAAAAGTCAAGGAATTTTCAGGCAGCGTGCCCCCTCTATCGGCGTTTCTCCCAAGTTCAAGTTCATTTATTTATATAGCTCTTCAATACAAGCATATCTCAAAGGACTTTGCAAACAATGAGGCTATTTAGATTTATCAAATCAACAATCAGCCATACAACAGAATAATGAAACATAAACACAAGGAAGCAAAACAAAGCTCAAGACACACAATAGCAAGTTTTAGCAGGATACAGCAAACCCACTTATCCTAAAGAGCTTTTCCTACCCGGCACCATCATCCTTATACCCTCAGTACATGCAAGGAAAAAACTCACAAGAAAACCTTAATAGGAAAAAAAAAAATAGTTCACACCAGGAGTTGAAAGGCAAAAAAAAAAAAAAAAAGGAGGCCACGTTCTCTGCTCGGAGCAAGATGATATTCCTGCTAATCATAGCTGTTGATCTGAATACCTCCAGCCTTACAGCTATAATACTTTCAGTCTGTGTTGTATTGTTTTAAATTATTGATATCATTTACCTTAAAATGGCAAATAATTTCCACAGTTTCATTCTTGAACTGTGCACATAGACAAGTGCAAAATTTAACCCACACACCCCCCAGCAAAAATTTCATAGTTAATTTTTTCACAGAACATTCGTGTATGAGTTGGTAAGGTCACATCCCATGATTTACTGTACTATTCACTGTGGTATAACCTCATAAATAGCGGGTTGATAAGGAAAAAAAATAAATTGTGTCCTTAGCAACCCACATAAATCATACTTGATAAAAGAAGACTCTTTTTAAGTTGTAATGGAATATAGTTTCAGGAGTTGGATAAACAGTTTAAAAAAAAAAGAGCAAACCCTGGTCTTTTCCCAAGAAAAATGAAACTGTGGCCCCGTCTGGACACACAGATATAAAAAAGCGCACTAAGTGCATCAAAATAAATTCACCCATTATCTTCCTACTTACCACTGAAGGTCCCTTACCGTTCTCTCTCCAACACACACCTGCCTGCCTTTTGCCTCCCTGATAGAAGCACACACAGCATCCAAATTAATATTCACTGCTGTTTGTTGGATCTTTGTTGATTTATTGGCTAGGCAGCAGTTTTGTTGAGAACAACAGAATGTTCTGTCCTCAGCTTTTTATCTGACTAGTGCAATATTCTGCACACCCACACATCCACAAACCCATGCACAGGCTGGTTACTAAGCAAGAGTTTATGTTAAGGTCTGAAAAACTCTGGAAAAGTCTGTTATTTCACATTATGTGAAGTTTGTTGTTGTTAAGAAAACTTTAATGTAGAGTGATTGCCCAGTTTCTTTCTTTCTTTACTTCTTTATTTACCTCTTCAAAAATGCATGGGCATCAATATAGCAATTTTTCAATCAGCAATCAATTTTCTTAACATTAGTGTCTTTTCTTATCCGTCCTTTTTCTACTTGATGCAGTATCACCGGCTCATTCCTTTCTAGTGTTTCACAGATTTTTTTTTCTTTTCCTCACAGGTGGACAACCGGCCAAAATACTATGGAAGAGAGTAAGTTGGCCTTTTCAAAATATCGACACTTTACCAAATCGTGACTCGTATGAGGCACGTTGAGTCAGTGCATTTTCAAACAAAGCGGATGATGATGAATTCATCCTCTCCCATGGACTTACCTATCAGCACCTCTTATTAGATTTCCAGAGCTTACACCAAACATAAAAAAATGATTTCATATCCGTTTTGCATGGCACAAAGGGGCTTACAGCATCATTTGTTAGAGACATAGTTATTGGAAGTCTTTTGGGGGGGTGAAACGACAGCGCTGCTCTTTCTTCCCATCACAGCCTTGTAATAGCATGCAATCATCTCGCTCACTTGAACGTGGGTTGTGATGACAAGGTGCCGTAATAGCCCCTTTGTTGAAAATTGAACAGCTCATTTCTGTGTTATAAATGAATTTTTTATTTATTTATTTTTTTTGCTCTCGTGTGTCCAGATACCACGGGATGATTTCCAGAGAAGAGGCGGACCAGCTACTGAGCCAGGCCGAGGGCAGCTACCTCATCAGAGAAAGTCAGAGACAGCCGGGCACATACACACTGGCTCTACGGTATGTGTGTGTATGGACATGGTGTGAGAGTGTGTGTTACTTTGCATGCACATACCCCATAATAAGAGCAACTTACTTTTGGTTCTCTACCAATGTTTCCTTTGCATTCATTGGAACATTTCCCTCACAGCTGGAAAGCCAAAAATACCTCCAACTAGGCTCTGAAATAAGCACCTGGAATTTATTTTGGATTTCGGCTCCATCCCTCACATATACAGAAAATTTTACAGGAACGAGGGGAACTGGTGCAACTGTTTGTTTGGGTGTGTGTGTTTCTGCATCCTCAGTCAAAGCTACAAACAGCCCTCTGGCCTTGACGAAGCTCCTCTGTTTCCCCTGGACTTCTGTCTTTAACTGATAGAGAGAATTTTGGGGTTTCCGTTTCCACTTAACGCCCGCCATGCAGAGTATATTTCCCCAGGGAAAGAGTGAAGGCAAAAAAGAAAAAAAAAAACAAGTGGTTGGCGAAATGTGGAGCTCTCAGAGGCAATATTCAGCCACATTATAGAAGAGACTTTTACAAATCATTGGGATGATTAACAAGTTCCTGTTCAAATTTGGACAGATAACTCGAGGGACCAATGAGAGGATAACGGCTGGGTCTTTTTTTTTTTTTTGCTCTCTTTTTTGTTTTT
>OMLF01028779.1:5712-18097 GCA_900302615.1 Holocentrus rufus
GGAGGGTAGGAGGGGGGTTTGGGTGGGGGATTTATCACCTAAACATGGCTCAAATCCTAATGTACAGTGTCAAACAAGTTCTCACCACATGTGACCCTCACAACATACAATCATGTGTAGAATAGATACAACACAGCAAAAAAAAAAAGTGATGCAGTCTGAATGCTCTGGGTTGTTGTTGTTGATGCATGTAGAACTTTGAAATATGGACGTGACCCAGACCAGAATATTTACATCTATCCAGTGTATGAGTACATGCACATGTGCATGTGTGTGCTTGTGTGTGATTTGTGTCTACTTGCATACACATGTGCACGTGTCAGGTAGCCCTGAGTACGATGTGGTGGTGTATTGCTTGTGTGTGTGTGTGTGGTTTGTGCTTCTTAGATCTACATTTATACAGGTGTAGCCATTGTTTAACACCCACTTTTTTCTTTTTTTTGCGTGCTTGCTGCACCACCGCCGCGCTGCTCCACCTCTGAGAGGGCGGGTGTTTTCGCAGATTAGTGATGTCGGGGAGGAGGTGTGTGCACAATGGCTGCCACTGTATCCTGTTTCATAGAGACCTCTGCCCGCTCCTGGGGCCGTTTCAGGACAACATGGCAACAGGAAGACCATCCATCAGACAACTCAACAGGACTCGAGTCCAGCACAAACAGCCTTGAAGTTATCGACACAGCCGTCGCTGTCCCAGCCTGCATGCATGTGTTTCTTCTACTCAGAAAAAAAATCCCTGTACTATTTTTAATAACGTATTCTGCTCCAGTTCATTTCATTATGGCTGGCCTTCCCATCTGCCTGATCATGCTATGGAAAACACAGCTGGAAGATGTACTGTACCTCATCATACTGACTCTCCCTCTGCGGTTTATTTCTCCCTGAAAAGTGAATAAAGCTATTTAAATCGTGAAATGAAGCCATGCGAGCCGCATTTGTATGTTGTGCAGACGTTTCCGTTTCCCTCCCTTTTTTTCTCATGCTATCTCCAAGTCGGCGCCAAACATGAAAACAAACAAAAGTGGGATGGTGGGCTGACAGTTCATTAGTTCACTTCCCCCATAGCGCTGTCCTGCAGACAGCGACTGAACCCCGCGAAAACAAAACGGCCCTGTAATCCTGATCAGATCATCAGACCACATCTTCTACACTTGAGTGGACATTTGGGTTTTGTGATGTCTGCAGTCAGACTTCTTGTTCCCCTTTCTTTACATCTGGTGCAAAACATGCAGCACATTCTTTAATATCAGACGACAATCTGCACAAATTCATGAGTGTGGACGATGAACAGGTGAGATCTTGTTTTCACCTTAAACTTTAAGTAAACAAGACCGATGCATTCGTGGATTCCACAGCAACTCCCCGTCCAATCAGCACTGATTATTCCTGTGGACCAGCCACCGAGGCCTGCTGCACAAACCAACCAGAGCACCTGTGCCAGATTTGGAGCTCTTTTTTTTTTTTTCTCTCTCCCCCTTGCTCCCTCCACCACTCTTCCTCTGAACGTGGCAACCCGGGCCAGCAGGACAGGGTCAGCAGCCAGGGTGACTCCTCCTGTGTGTCTGTTCTGTCTGGGGGGAAATGAGAGGTTTGCTCACTGAGGTCTGACTGTCTGTCTTATTAATGTAGGCCATCTGGAGACAGAGAGGAGGGGGGGCAGAGAGAGAGAGAGAGGACTTGAGGGGAGAAATTCTCAGCTGATAGAGGAGATCTGTTTCCACCGAACCACAAACTTCCTAATTTATTCACATCAACATGGATTCCGCGTGAGATGAACGAGAAAGGCCGGGCAAAGCGCCGCTGCTCTGCCGGCGTGCCTGAACGGCTCCATACAAAATCCCTGTAATAGACTTTCAGGGTTGAGAGGACCGGATGAAACGCAGCGGAAAACCACATTAAACACCTTGGAGCGAGTTGTGCTGCGAGAAAAGTAACAAATTCTAGACAGGGTGCAAGAGTTTGCAGGACAGATCACCGGTCATAAAACTCCGAACAAGGCCGGGGGGAGAACACATTATTATTTACATGCATGATTATTTAAGAACCAGGATCTGGTTTCCCAAAAGACATCTTAGCACCAGGATCAACTTCGTGCCAGTGTACAAAAAGGGGAAGATGATCCCGGTGCCAATTCACTCCTGTAACACCCAGCCAGATTCATCCCTCAGATAAAAACACAAACCACATGAACTGATGGGTGAGCACAGATCTATTGGATCAGATGATTTTTTCCCCGTCGGAACTTCACGCCGGCTGCCCATTTGGTTAATTTCATTAAAAACCCAAATGAGATCATTTCTTCGTTATGCAAGTTTTGCGATGGTGTAACCGATAGAAGCTGGTCGAGGCCTCCTGTGGAACTGGATAACGGGAGAGAGACGTGGAGCTGGAGCCCCGCTGTGACCGCTGAGGTGCACCAACATGCTCACCGTGGATAAAAGTACAAGTCCGTAAGTCTGTGACTGAATCGGAGAAACAGCTCGTGTGTTTGACCTCACCCAAACCAATACAGGACTGCCTTCAATCACTTTCAATCTTCATGACACCAACAATAAAAATAATAATCAAATCCCTAAAATTCTCCTCGGCTTACAGATGTCAGCAATGATCGTAATCTGACTCTACTTTGACTCGCTGAAGTTATTTGTCTTGAAAAACGGGGCGCCGGAGCTCAATGAGCCTATTTCTCCTTCCTCTTTCTCAGACATGATTTTTTTTTTTTTTTTTGGGTGAAACGCGCCGAACAACATGAGAGCCGGCACAAACACAGGAGATCAAACTGGTGCCAAGATCAAGGCGAGAGTGAGAAGAATCAAAGCCGTTTGATGTACATTCTGTTAGATTTTTGCCTCGACTGACTGACATCCCCTATCTATTAAAGGCTGCTTTGTGATCTAAACTTCTTAAAACAAAAAAAAAAAGAAAAAAGAAAAAGAAAGAAAGAATTAAAAATAGAAGCCATGAAGAGGTTTCAGAAGCTCATCAACGCCATGATGGGTGTGTACGCACGTGTGAGGGCAAACACGCCGCTGTCATCGTGACTCTAGATCTGCAAAAAAAAAAGGAAACGCAAATCCAAAAACCTCTCACGTTGAACACACCCGTCATCTTCCTTCTGTTTGATCGAACCGGATTAAAGACATGGCGGCTGTTGGCTGGCGAACGACACAACGCACCAAACTATCCTATTTTCCTCCTTTATCTGTTTGTGCTCTCTGCTCGGGAAAAACTGCTATATGTGTCGCACTATATAAAGCGCACTGAAGCATGCTGGGATGTCTCACCTATCAGTCTACTTGCTACTGAAAATACAGTACGTGCTCCAGCGAGGTGTGATCGCAGCCCGCCCACCTCTCTGCAGCTGTACACACACCTAATGAACCACTACTGCACAACTGGGACGGGCCCATTACATACAGCCAACGGATATACAGATGTGGCCACCATAGATGTTCCATTTTAAACGCTTACTGAACCCCCAAGAGGAAGTACCCATAAAATCCTGCTTGGGGGGTTTGGGGGGGTCTACAGTTCTACAAACTGCCCTATCAGAGGGAGTACAAGCAGGGGCAAGAGAGGAAACAAATGAGTCCTGTACCAGATCCTGCTTGTACAGATGATTTTGGCTGGGCTGCACCTTTAATAAGTTCGCTGTTGTGGTTTTTGTGTTGTGACTTTCCTGTTGTGTGACAAGGCCCTTTGGTCTGTTGGACGACGCTGTTTCTGCCAACAGCAGCACTTCTCAGATAAAAAGTTAACCGTAGGAATGAGAGAGGAGGGAGGTGTGTGTGTGTGTGTGTGCGTGTGTGTGTATGTGTATGTGTGTGAGTGTGTGAGAGAGAGGGAGAGAGAGAGAGAGGGAAGGAAGAGCAGTGAGGGTCACCTTAAAATCAGATAACTGTGCTTTTGGTCCCACACACACCGTGCGGGATGAAGATGATGAGGATTTTATGGGTGTGTCTGTTTGTGTGTGTGTGTGTGTGTGTGTCATGGTAGAGAGAGGAGAACATACATCATAGTATACATACTATACAGAAATAGTATTCATTACAACAATATTCCCTGCCAGCAGTGAGACTATAGAAAATGTGCTTTCTGACAGGAAAAGTGTGTGTGTATGAGTGTGTGTGTGTGTGCGTGTGCATGTGTGTGTGATTAAGTATGAGTGAGTTAAATAGTGAGCACGTCTGGTCCGGGCTATGTAAACAAGCCTCGGGCAGCAGAGAGAGCGTGCTCAGAAAGGCTCAGAAGAAAAGACATCAAAGAGAGAGGGAAGGAAGGAAGAAAGGAAGGAAGGAAAGGAAGCATTACTATTCTAACAGCACAGGTTAATAATAATACCAAAGATAATATTGCATCTCCTAGAACTAGATTCAATTGCTCAGTGTATATAAAATTGGAAGAAAGCTATACTGTGATATTACAGTTACATTTCACTTTATAATTCTAAAATAATTTATACCAACAATAATTATATTTTATGGTATATTTACATAAATACATCATATAGTAATATTGTCAACACGTTGTTATAGAAACATACACCATACATATATGTGTATATAGTCATGTTATAGCCACACGTACACACACATACAATGAATATACAATCAAAATGAGCTATTGCAATGCTGTGTCGAGTAAAACTCCATCGGACATTCACATCATCTCAAGTAAGTAAGCTCGAAGCCAAGAGTTCAGGTGTATTGCTATAATAAGAAAGACCAAAGTTCAGCCCAGCCTCGCACAGATGCAGCTGAAAAAAATTTCTCATAAAATCCCAAGTATTGCTTTTTGTTAAAGTTGCTCTCCTCCGCTGTGATATCTGGGCAAGGAAGAAAAGAAGAGAGGGAGCTTTGAGCCTGTCGGTCAACAAGTCAGACAGGCAGCGTCTGCCGCTCCTCCCCGAGCGGGAAGTTGTGCCAGCAGACTGGTCAGACCAGGACTAGTTTGTGGATCTGAGAAGTCGGTCGGACAGACAGACAGGCAGACGGACGGACGGACGGACGGGCGGCCTGATCAGATAGACATGGAAACAGGTGGGCGCGTGAAGCTGTCCGTGCTGTAGTCGGAGAGACATGCAGGCAGGCGGGCGTCCTGCTCAGACAGACAGGTTCAAAAAGTGTGAGCGCGCGTCTCCAACGACCTGCTGGCTCTAGAAGTCGGAGAAGAGATCCTGGGGACCCAGATGGATGATGAAAGGAGCGATGGTCCGCGGCTGGTAGAAGGGATTGTCAATGAACAGACCACCTACAGAGAGAGGGAGAGCAGAGAGAGAGACAGAGGGAAGGAGATTAATATATGAACAGCGACAGAGGAGCAGGATCAGAATCTAAAACTTTCACAGCAGTCTTGGATTCACCAAGACCTGTGAAAGTTAAAGGTGATTCTTTGGGGACATAACAATCCAATAACATTTTGTTTCAGGACAAGATTACTTTAAAGTCAACTTGCAGGATACAAAAGTCCTTTTGACATATTTCAGTAAAGAAATTATTTCCTCAGTGAACACAGTGACACCTACATTCAATATAGAGCTGCTGGAAGGGGCTCACATTTGAAATTAATAATTTCATCCTCTGCTTTTCTTTTGTGCCTGAATGTTTTACAGAAATCAAAAGTAGACCTCAATAAAAGCTGTTAACTGATTAATTCCATTTTTTTTTTTTACATAGATTACAAGTCCTGCCATTTTATAATACACATCCTCCATTGAAATACAGCTTAATGGTGAACAAAGATGAGTGAAAACAGCAAATATGTAAAGACTGAAAGTGACATCAGACATTGGTCAATGTATTTCTGTTTTCTAGGAATACATACAGTCAGTCTGACCAACCATAAACAAAACTAAAACCCAACAAACAAAAAAAACAAACAGCTGGAGATTAATCGTTTGAAATAAAGATTTTGTGATGTAATCAATAAACCAATTTAAAGGTCTCATCATAACTCAATGGAGCTCAACCAACCATTGGACAAGAAACTGGGTCCTCTCATCCAATGGCCGCGCCTCATAGCCGTAACCATGGAGACGTCGACAGGAGTCATCTCGCGCTGGTTGATGACCAGGTGACGGGCCAGCATAACTCTCTCCTGATTGGCTCGGCACTCACCTTTGACCTTTGAGTGACATGTGACTCATGCTGGGAGAGTTTGTGGTGTCGTGAAAATGACGCCTGCGATGTCTGCTGTTTATCTTTATTCATTTAATCTGATTTAACCAGGTTAAACTACAAATCAATCTAGTTGTTGTCTTTCTTTTTCTTGCCAAATTAGCTCATTCTCAGGTCCTCTGGATATGTTTGTCTTTATTTTGAATACAGGCACAGAGAAATGTAAGGTAG
Organism: Holocentrus rufus; assembly: GCA_900302615.1. Classification (NCBI taxonomy): domain Eukaryota; kingdom Metazoa; phylum Chordata; class Actinopteri; order Holocentriformes; family Holocentridae; genus Holocentrus; species Holocentrus rufus. The sequence continues at coordinate 12,057 of OMLF01028779.1, forward strand.
TTAGTTTCGACTTGTGCTGCTCCTTAATTAAAGACTGAGTAAAGACATGCAAAAACAACTTAACAAGAAAACACAATGGTATTGAAATAATGAAACAAAAGCAACATCAAACAAAACACTGACAGTGAGGTAACAAATTCACGTGGGTCCCTTGTTGCTGCTTTTGATTCTTTGTTATGTGAAGACTGTGTGGGACGTCCAATGTGTGTGTTCAGCGTTCAGGCTGGTACAGACTCTACCTGGAGGTTTGTCAGGTTGGATAACAAGCTCAGTAAGAAAAAAAAAGTCTAAATATTGCACTTTATATGGCAGAAGCACGTTTTGTTCTTGTAATTATTTGTTTCAAAGAAGAAGTTGTTTTTCACCTGTGCCATTTTGTGCCCCAATTTTGTGCCGACCATGTGAGTGAACGCAAAATGTGGAATCTGACGAGTCTTTTCTAAATTCCTGTGGTCTTGTCTTGCCTTGCTCTCTGAACCTCTCAACATTTAGTGTAGGAAACTGAAGCTGAGGCTCAACTTTACATGTGACTCTAAAAAAGACTGAGATTTGATTTTTGTGTGCGAGTCAGTGAATGAGGCTTGAATGTAAACACATCAGGTTGAACAAGTGGGTCAATCCTACAAGTCAGCTGATAGAAGCTGCTGTAATATCTAAATCATAGCAACAGTTTTGACTAAGAGCCAAACAGAAAGGTGCTACTAAATCTACATCTGTTTACTTGCTGAAGGCCTTTGAATCAGATATACACCAGGCAGTGTCCAGCTTTTATAGGATATAAACTTTATTATTTTTCCACATTGTGTAATTATTCCTATACATCCTTCACACAGCTCACATGGATTTTTACAGAGAATGTGTGTGTGTGCCAAATTGCAAGGCCTACCCACTTCCTAGCGAAGAACAAACACAATAACAAAAGGCTGATATATATAATTTAGACTCAAAGAATGAGGTAACAATTCACAGTACAAATCCTTCAAGTTTTTAAAATCTTAAGAACTTAAACCTGCAGTATTTTTCATATTCAGAGGAGTTTTTTGGAAACAGTAAGAAAACAAAAAAAGCAAAAAAAGCGCTTTTACAAATCTTCAGCTCAAGTCCTTTATCCTCTCCCCATCACTGATATCGTAGGAAAAAAAAAAATAAAACAGACTGAGATTCCCTTCTACAAAAAGGCTAGGTGCGTTTGGTATGTATGTCCCCTGTGCTAAAAGAAGTGGTAGGGGGGGACGGGGTAGGCGGGCACTTTCATGACAGGCAACAGAAGCATTCTCTTGGGCAAACCTAGAGGGGAGACATGAGAAGAGCACAGCTCTGCATGAGTCCAGGGCAATACATGACCAAGCGCTTCTTTGCTCACTACGCTACTGACTATACTACCAACAAACACCCCCTGCACTAGTCAAAACACAAGTCCCCAAAGGGTGAGTGTAAGTGTGTGAGAACAGGGAGGAAGGCGTGTACATGAGGTGAAAGCCTCATCAGCGGTTAGAGGAACGGAGAGAGAGAGAGAGAAAGAGAGAAAAAGAGAGAGAGATGGTGATTCAGAGTGAAAGAGGGGGGAAACTCTCTAAATTTAAGAGGCGGTAAATCAGGCGTTCTGAAAAAGCTTCTGGAATGTTTGTGTTCGGTGATGGAATGTTCTGAGTGTTCCATAGAATGTTGTTAACGCTTGTTTCCATGGCGCTGTGCAGCCGCCAGTGTTCTAGAACGCCTTCTCTGTGTGTCTAGAAATCCCCAAAGCAGCAACGGGAGCCGGAGCGAGGCAGAGCAGGCGAGAAGCAGGAAGCAGGATGAAAGTCCTATATGAAATAATTACAGGACTAGGAATCTTTTTTTCCCCCTTTTTTTCTTTAGAGCTCCTTTTGCTCATCCTTGATTGAATCTGTGCCACTAACAACCCAACCCCACACATGTAGGATTATTTGGGGCAGTAAAAGTCAGTACAAGATGATTTAATGATTTGTTAATATTCGGTTTTGCAAATTATAAGACTTCCTCCCAGAATTGCACCCCTCTTGAAACTGATGGATCATTTGCATCTTCCTCTTCATCTACAACTCTCTTCCCCATAAAGAATGTAATATCTGCAAACAACTTCAAATTTCACCTGAATTCACCTGGTCTGTCGATTTCACAGACAGAGCAGCTGTTGCTCAAATACTGTACATTAAGCTTACAATGTCCAAAATGTTTGGACTATAAGCAACAGCCATTTTGTCCCTTGATCCTGATTTCACCTCCATTTCATTGTTTTGCCTCCAATATTCGGACATTTGAGTCCAGGAGGGGGGCCCAAGAACATGTTGGGAACTACTGAACTAGAAGCCAGTGATCAAGGTCAAAAAGCACTGCAGCATGGTCTGAAAATATCAGCCCAGCCCTGTGCTGATGTCAACTGAGAGGATGCAGCATTTTAATACCAATTAAACCATGGTTTCTGAGCATTATGGTGGTTTTCACTCAGACCCTATTTTCCTTTTTTTAAAACAACATGAACTGGATTTGACTTCCCTCCAAGTGTGTGAAAGAGCTACAGCTTGCAGTTGGAATCAGAATGATCCCCATGATGATTTGTGGCATGTGTTGATGAGTAATGGGGCAGAGATGCACATAGTGTACATGGATTTATACTTCAACACCCCACAGGAGGAACATTTCTCAGCCTGCTCACCCACCAAGCCAGGCATCTTTTGACTACATTGATTAAACTGTTTTGTCTTTGTTGACCAGTCATGGTTTTTCTAACCTGTGACCCTTGGGATTTTTTTGGATGCCACTGCTGTTGACATACTTCAAAACAATAAATGCGTTTCTAATTTTACCAGCCACTGACACAACCTGGAACATCAGTCACTATCTGCAGCTGTAACCAGCGACTACCTCAACGTGTCATCTCGACTGTACTTCTGCGCACGACTGATGCATGTATCAATAACTTTTCCAATAAATGACGAATAAAGGGGTGCAGTGTGGACGCCCGGCGACTGAAATCAAACACCCCCAGATGAACGCGGAGCCCCAGCTCTACCATAAACAGAGGAACTGAGGAGCGCTTCATGTCCAGGATCGAGGGGTTCTCAGGGGGCTCCTAAACGTCTGTCTGAGGCCCCGGCCCGGTCCCTCCCAGCACATAGGGCCCATTCAAAACCCCAAGCTCTACCTTCACAGAGAGGCCTCCCAAAACCATGCATACACCCACACACACTACATAAGGCTCTATATGCCGAGGTGAATAGGTGTGTGTGTGAGAGAGAAGGGGAGACACAGACATCTATGACTTCCCATGTAAGACTAAATTTTGCACCAGCACTTGCGCTATAGGGGAGCCCATCACTTATTCAAGCTCAGCATATGTGCTGCTCTGCCTTAAGACCGAGTGGAGTTCTTCTGAATGTGTGAGAGCCTTGTAATCAATTTTAGGAGTGGTGAAAGAGAGTATGGAGGACATGTAAAACCTTTATGATGGAGCCACTACAGCAGCACAGCCGGCCTGCCCTCCCCGATCTGGACAATAGTAGGTGCGGTAATGACAAAAACAGAAACGACGATGACGACAGCACAGGCAGGGCGCCTGATTTAGAGCCCAAGAAAGTTGATTTAGATGGTTACAGAAGGCTGCTCTGTCTTTCTGTATTCTATTCTTATCTGCGTACATGTGAGATATGCACAGGGCTGGAAAAGTGCCTGTGTGTTCCCGTGTCTAAATGTGCGTGCGTGCGTCAGTGCTATTCTTCTGGAGGATATTAGAAGCAGATATCAGAGCCTGAGACAGAGGACAACAGGAATTGACTGACAGAGCAGCGGTCCAGTTGTGACAGAGATAGTGGGAAGAAGCAGTTTAAGACAAAAGCGGTGAGCGGTGAGCGGAGGGACAGTTAGCCAAAGCACGGCGAGGTGACCACACGAGAAAGAGCCAAAAGTTTTAGGCGTGTTTAAATAAGACTGAAATCCAATGCCAAGAAGTAGCTTGGAGGAAAGGGGAGAAAAGAAACCGGAAAGCAATGAGCGAGGAAGGGAGGAGGGAAGGAGGAGGGGAGGCTAAATATTAAGGAGAGATTAATTTGCCCTGCAACACTGATTTGAGGTCAGTTTTGTAATTTGAGGTCAGTTCTGTGAGTAATGGATGAGAAATCTGATCTGCGAGGAGGATAAGAGCTGTAACTTTGGGAGAGCAGAGGAAGGTGGAAGGAGTGAGTGAGGATATATATAAGGGAGAAGGCAGGGTGGAACGATGGAGAGAGGAGAACAAACAAGGGGGCACATACCATAGGCAGGGGCAGCTGCTGCAGCAGGGCTATATCCATACGGTGTCCCGAAGCCTGTTGGGAAGAGGTGACAGAGTCTGATTCAACTGTGCATGTGTAGTTTTCAATGAGCTGAGATGAGAGTGTGGCGGACATTTGTGGAATCAGGATGAACACAAAAACAACTTTATTTGAACACACAAATGCTACACAACCACAGTTTGCTTCATCTCCTTTGTCCAAATGTTTTATAGATTGAAACTACACAGAAACTTTGTTAGATCATAAATTATCCAATATACTCGTGAATTAACAGGGGCTTGAGGCAAAAATGTCCTTCAAATTTTATAAAATGCCTATGAATTAAAAATGAGGGGGAACAAATGTCCTTGATAATTATGAATACTTTTTTTTCCACATTAAAGCTTGTTCACATTTTTTTGTGGACAAGTATGCCCATGACAGTACAACTACTGTCCCCCACGGGCCACTGTAGGTGATTCTGGCGAGCCTACGACCAGGCGACTCTTTCTTTTCTGGGTGAGTAAAATGGAGCAATTTTTAAATTAGAAAATGGAGCATGCTGCCCGAAACAGGAGGGAATGTTGGCACCACGCAGCCAGCAGTACAAAAACTGCCAAAGCCACTGCATAAACAAAAAAAAAAATAAAACAAGCATTATTATAACACGCCCAACATGAGAGCCTGGGGGAGTGGAGGATGGACTGGCAGGGGACAGAGAGTGAGGAAAATGACAACATCCTCCTCTGTAAGGCCTGATATGAATCTCAAGTAGTGGGTATTATGATTCAAAATAAGACAAATCACAGCTGTACAAATACATTTGCCAATGTGCAATGCAAATACAGCATATTTCAATAAAATAATGCAAGAAAAGAAAAAGAAAAAAGAAAAGAAAGACAGCCTGTACCTGGTGTGACATATCCAGGTGCAGCTGCGCTGACGAAGGCTCCTCTGGCCAGGGCTGCTCTTCCTCTTCCTCTGGCCACCTGAGCTGCTACTGCTGAGGCTGCTGCCGCCGCCGCCAGGGCTCCTTTAGTCTGAACACACACATACACATTATATGTAGGCGCACTGTGCATATATATTTGGAAGGGAAATGCAGCATGCAGACATTTTACACACAGAAATATGGCAACAAAACGTGTACATGCAATGTTTTAAATTAGTCAAAACAAAGTTCTCATGTTGTTGATCATAAACCTGATTACCAGTGCACAGCTTCATGGACAAAATAAAACGGCGGGAGAGTGGCGATCCGACACCTGCTCAGTTCACATGCTCTGATCTGATTAGACGATCGTTAAACACAAGAGTGTCAGTGAGTACTGATTGAATATATGGTGAACAACGTTGATGAATTGTCCTGCTGCTTTGCAGAGGTGACACTGATTACTAAAGAGGTTAAGTGGAGCGTTTTGAACTCATCACTTCTGTGGGATGGAGTGACACTTCTGGCACTCAGCGAAGACAAAAGCAGATGCTCAGTAATGGAAGAGCAACTTACTCAGATTTCAGCAGGACAGGTACAGTCCCCGAGTCAGTTACAATCTTCTGTCTCTACATGCATTTGTCTCGATGTGATCTGTGTGTGTGTGTGTGTGTGTGTGCGTGTGTGTGTGTGCGTCTCCATACCTGAGGCAGTATCTTCTTTTTCTTGTTTGCAGCAGCGTTGGGACCAGAAAAGAGTTTCTCCAGGGCTGCCAGAGCAGCGCTCGCCTTTGCTACCTTTTTATTGGGGCCAGCCCCGCGGAACTTCTGCCCATCTAC
>OMLF01028788.1:4813-18745 GCA_900302615.1 Holocentrus rufus
GATAAGAGGCGGTTTGTGTGTCACAGATGGTCTCCTAGTAAGATGGCGTATGTGGCAGACACCGAGCGCTCATAATTGATGCGGGGTTTCTGCAGCAAAAAAAAAAGCCCAAAAGCCAGCACGCCTCCCTGGTATGCACATTTACGATGACATACACTCACGTTCATGATTATTTAATTTCACAGTGGATTTTCAAAGAATTGTTTTTGTCTCATTACCACAGCTGATGATGTTCATATCTAATATCTGATTAAACCTAGGCTGCTCTTATTCTGAGAAGATGGTGCAAAAGAACAAGAGTTGCCTTGAAATTGTGGGTGATTGGGAAATTAACTAAATGAAGAAACAATTACAGGGGCCCGCGCCACGAAATTATAGTTATTTGCGCTGTACAGTAACATGGCTGATGATTTGTCATCTCATGAGCCTAAGTGCCTTCTCATTATAGTTTGCTCTGTCATCTCTAACCAACCTCAATTTAGCCCAATATGAATAAGAGCCACTAGGGCGGTGAGCAATCAGCAATATTTCTTGAACAGGAACACAAATAAGTCAATTTACAGTCAGAGGTGATTCATGCATTTAGTGACATCACGTATTGTGTGTTTCCTTTTTAGTCATCAACGCCACGCTCATCATCTGAAAGTAGGAGTATGAGCTAGACTAACATTTTGACCTAACCGATAAATATGAGAGGTTGTTGTCTATAAACAGTCACCAGCAGACATGAAACAAACAAATGATCTGAAATAGATGAAAACACAATAATACCAGACTGTCTGGAAACGAGGCAGAATCTCATTCCTCAACTCCTCAACTACAATCAGTTAAATTTATGTATTAATACCAAATGTTTTCCATCTTTAATGCTCAAATATGTTTTTCTGTTGTTAAACCGGGAGTGCTACAGTGTGATTATGACCCAGCTGGAGCTAACTGCTAATTTTAGGTGTAAACAGTCAGTGCTCCCTCTGTTTCTAGTTTACTTGTAAGGACATTTTGAACATGGAGCACATTTGGTATTAATGTGTGAGAGCTAACTGAATATAAAACAATGTTTTTGATGAAAGTGTATAGCAAGTGTTCAGAAGATGAAATTGCTTATGTGTAGCAACTTTCAGGTTTTCACATTTTTTGATCATGAATGGGAGTGGTTTGAGTTGAGTTAGCCTCAACTCTAAGCTACCAAAGTATTTTCTTTACACGCTTGTGCAACTGATATTGCAGATGGATAGATACAATACGATCCCAGCTGTTGACAAAAAGAGGATTGGTATGCTTTTTTTAAGATAAGTCTTCCAGCAACACAATTGCAGCATGGCCAGATGGTTTTGCAAGTCTAAACTAAATGAAATTGTGAGATGAGCTGGTTGTGCAAGGTTATCACAATTCTGTCTTGTAGATGTGACAGAAAGTCACACTCAAGTATAAACCCTTAATGATAAGGCAAAAAAATATATTTGACAAAATAAAGAAGGCAACATTTTTACTGTGATGATTTATCTCAGGCATTTTTTTCAAGTCTGTGGGGGATGTTTTTCATACCACAGAAAATCAATGTCAGAGAGGCTTGACATCTAGAAACTACAGAAGAATTGTGCAGACACCACTATCAGCGCCTAAATGACAAGATGATAAACATAACTCAATTAGTGTATACTTATAAAAGGCTGGCATTGTCCTTTAAAGCACAGTCTTTGAAGGAGATCAAGCAACAGGTTGGAGTCCTGGACTTGAGTTATTTACACCCGAATTCCAGCGTGTCAACTACAAAGGATGAAGTAAAATCATGTTAGACCCACTTTTCTTTCAAGCCTCCTTATCTGTCTCTGCAAAACTTCTCATTAAAAAAATTCTTGTGATGTTTTCAGTTCGTTGCTGTTGCTGTGGATTGGCAAGAACTGTAAGACAAAAAAAAAATGTAAAAATAAATAAAATAAAATTGTTGTTCCAGTAAACTTTTTTTTTCCAGCGTGAAATTTCAATCAATTTGTCAAAGTTTGAGTACCATGTTGTTTTTTAAACACTATCTGAGAAAAAAACATAGCTAAAAAACATAAAAAACATAGCTATAAGTCCTGATAGTTTTTAGTTGCAAAGCACCTTTATGTGCTGGATGTGGCTGACAAAACACTGGACTTTCACATGGGAGACCTGTGTGGGAGTTTTGTTTATTTCTGCATGTTTATTATTGTGACCATGATGATGAAGGTCTTTACCCTAACCTTAACCATAACCTTTTCTTAATCTTAACCAAATAGTTTTGGAGTCTAAACATAATCAAACAGTTTGGAGAGCTGTCCATGTGCATGAGTGCTACGGCTTTAAGAAACGATCCTGCAACAATGGACCTGTGTGGTTGTCTGGGTTGGAGGATATATTTTGATTTAGCTATAATATGTGCCATTGGGTCAGAGGTTTTGGAGCACGTACAATCATTCATGAAGCAGCTGAATCCGATGTATATAATAGAGTTAAAGCTGCTATCAAGTTGAATGCATGCACAAGTGTCCAGTTTTGTTAAAATGTCATTTTAACTGTGAATTGTATCACACTGGAAGTTTAACTGGACCTTCACGATGGTCAGTCCAACTCCAGTGTGCATATCGGGGCAGAGGGCAGTGTTACTCGTCGTTGTTCCCTGGAGGTGCCTTGACTCACCATAATAAACAGGCTTCTTTTTATTTTGCTTTTTAGAGCATGGGTGCAAATAAAGAGTGGTGCTTCACATCTATGATGCTGTGTGTCCTTGTTTCAGCAAACAGGTGTCAAAATGCAGACAATGTGCTAGAATATAGGCACTTTTGGCATTAGAAAGGCCTGAGAGAAGATTTTAAAGGGATTGTAAACCCAGTCAAAATGGGATTGTTTTATTTAGCATCATTTTGAGTACTATCTTCATCTCTTCATCTTCTTACTAAACCTCTCACTGTAAATTTGACAGCAGGATCCTTTTTAACCTGTCCTCCTCTAAACCTACACCTATGCGCGCTGACCCCCTATACAATGACGCTCCTCTGCTCTGAGATGTGATGCTCTCAGTGTGGCAGAGGATCAGCTGCTGTTCTGTGCTGTTTTTAGCCTCTGCTGTCTCATTAGCCCTGGCTGCTGCACACAGAGATTTAGAAATGACCAGCTGGAGACCAGTTACATGGTCTTGGGGGGTCAGCTGTGCGTCACTGGATCAAATGCCGTGATGGAAAGATGAAGCCCCGACCCTGAACAGTACACGCACTTGGATCGAGATACAGAGGGGGAAATTGCCATTATGGGCAGGGCTCTTGATGAACTGTTTGAGTCAAATCTGAAAACCACCACTGCTGAGTGTAACACCTCTTAAATGTGAAGTGATGAGAGGGACTGAGGGCTCTTGAGCAAGATTTGTAGAGACACATGCACACACATCAATGGTGATACTCGCAATCGCATATTTTCACCTACAAAAGTAAAAAACAGATTCAGGGATGCTAAAGTAGTCATTGTGAAGGTACAAAAGCGGTGTAAATGCTATGATAAAAAAAAAGTGCAGTCGTCTTGGAAACAAATGCATGCAAATGTCTGTCGGGAGAGATGAGTAATATGGTTTTTCAACTGTAATTTGTCATTGTAAAGACATCAACAGTCATCTGTTAGCTCATTTAGAAAGTGACGTTTCTCTCTGAAATCTCTCTCTCCCTCTCTCTCTCTCTCTCTCTCTCTCTCTCTCTCTCTCTCATGCACACACATACACACACAAGCATACACACTCATATATACTGATATCTCTCATTAATTTGTCACCTACCCTGCAGAGACCATTCCTTGGATCTCTCATAATAAGCTGGCCTAATTAGCCTTGGTTCTTAGGGAATCATTTACCCATTACTCTAACACATGCTGGGATGGATGTATGTGTGTGTGTGTATGTATGTTTGTATGTATGTATCTAACTATATATCTATATGTATATATGTGTGTGTGAGTGTGTGTGTGGGGGGGTGTGTGTTTGGGCTCAGCCAGTAATTGTTGATATTTTCAGTTTCACCTAAAGACATGGGGGATAAATTAATGAGGTGTATACTTATGAGTAGCAAGCATTAAAGGGGTATCCCAACCATTAAATATAATTTGATATCGTATACGCCTCCATTCATTTGCGGTCAATATCTATCAAATATGTCTGATTTAAAATGAGAGCGAGTGTATGAGTTAATTGATTTTATGTGCCATTTTGATTGTTGCTTTGGTGCAGGGTTTTTAATATTATGCCACAATTACATGCTGCTCACTCCAAAATTGATCCACACCGGTCCTCTAAGAAAAGCAACATGTGACCATGTGAAATACAATTCCACATGGTCCATATGAATTATAGAGCGACTGGAGTGTTCAAATAAGAAGGTATTCATGGAGCAGAAGTGCACATAAAACATGATTCTATAGTAACCTTCCATCCCAAACCTTAGAAATTCATATCCGTGTCAATTTTCCACTCTGCGATGTAATCCTACTGGACTGTAATGATGTTAAAGATGGATAGATCTTCATAAAGGATAGAAAGAGCCATACATTAGCACTATGGTTGCATATCTCTGCCCTATATGTGATGCGATTAACGGCAGGATTCATCGCCGACCGTGTCTCGGCGGCACCAGAACATGATGCAAACTCCATGTGCGTAAGCAGAAAGTACACTCTAAGAATAGCTCCCTGACATGTTCAAAAGAGAAAAGGCAGAGTTTGGCACATGCAAGTGTGACACAAGTTTCATAGGTGTGAGGAGGAATTTCATAACATCCTGGTACTCAAGACGGAGTTAATCCATGGTAACGTTTTTGAAGACTTATGCTTTCATTTGTTTACATCGATATGACACTTCACTGGCTTCATCACATATAAAAATGTCTTTATATGATCTTTTTACAACAATGGTAGATGTTAATGCTATAACAAATCAAATCAACAAATCTTAAGAAGTTATTGGGTCGGTTTTGGCAGTAAAACCTCTTCAGCCTTGCTGGTGCCATCAGTAGGTTCATCATTGCTGTGTGGTTGGGCTTTGTTCAAACCCACAGAACTTTATCTTAAATTCTTGTGGACATCTCAAAGTTTCCAAAGATACCGAATAGGTCCTGCTGACTTGTAGAGACATGTGGATAAAATGAAACATGATATTTTCTGTTTGATGTAGTGATCCAGCAGTAGAATAGACATCAAGGGTTTGAATATTTTACTCGATATAAGTGCGATGTAGCTTCAATGGAGCATTGCAACCAGCAGATGCAGCATGTGTATGTAACATTGTCATACAACATGTTTTTTTTTCTACTTTTGGTGCTACTTAAGGGAAAATCAGAGTTCAAGGGGTTAAGCTGTAGAAATGCAGTTCATACAAATGGAAGTGGGATGATGTGTGCAACATATGATTTAACAGAAAATTATTATTACTTTCTACCACCACCTACTACTACTACACCTACAATCATTATTATATTGTACAGAAAACTGGCATCATACATTGTAAGTATAAGTAAAGTTGCCACAAAAACAGATTAGACTGAATGGAAATGGAGAAGTTTGTCTTCATCAGATGTTACAAAAGATGGAAAACGATAAAATCCAGACCCTGGTATCTCCACAGTTTTAGCAGAACAACCACACTTCACTCATTTGAGTTAACTGGGTATTAAATAGCCACCCAAAGCTGCAGATCATTCCTGTTTTCCCAGGCCGAAATTCAAGCAGCACCATTATGCTTTTTAAATACAGCACTCTCATGTGTTAAGTCATTAAATATGCAGCGAGGTACTGGAGCTGTACCTACCATTCACAACTCTGCGGTAGCAACCTGGAATCAGCGAGTGAAGCACAATTACTCCAGAACATTATTCACACATACTTCATCACGGCCCAAAATAAACGCCCCCATCAACGAATCTGTCACACGTTTGAAAATCCAAGATACGGATAATGTCATGGCTTAGGAACTAGATTTTGTCCAGATATTTTGCTGGTTGTTGCATGCACATAATATAATACATAGAATTACTTTTGCTGCATCAACTTCAGCTTTTGCTTAAATATATAAAAAACCAGAGCAGGAAATCCAGTTTAAAATCCATAGAAAATGATTATACATATCTAAGATGTTTTCTATGTGTAGCATTTTGTGACATATAGACTACATGTTTGGAGTATCATGTGGAACCCCAAATCCTGACTGCTGCTATTTACATTCTGAATGGCTGTAATCCCTGAGAGAGTGAATGGATGTCCAGTGAAGGAATGAAAGGGACCGGATTGGCTGATGAAGGATTAACCCTGAGAGGAGGCTCCCTACAGGACCGTGGTCTACCAGAGATAACTGTAAACCAGTCACAGAAAATACACAGCTTGGTAAGGCTTTGGATCGGGACTATAAAAGGGAGGATTCCCAAATGTGGCTCTGGCTTCTTTTCTGTTTGGTGATGTATTGTTTATTTACGAAGATCCGGCACTCAGTCTAGATTAGTTTTCTGTGTATGTGCGCGTGTGTGTCCGTATGAGACAATAAGCTGTAGTATTTATGAATTCAGCTCGAGCGCAACACAATTACATCACTCCCATTTTCACTTCTGCAAACACACAAAACATATACAAGCTGCTTTCTTCATCTCCAGTGCTCCGAATTAGCATGAAAAATGCCTCGATGGCAAAGGCTATCAATTATTTTCTTTGAACATTTCTAGGAAATGAAACCAGGTCATAATAACAAAACTGGAAAAGGTTTATGGAAAATTCGACCACAAGCCTTCAAATTTAAATGTCCGTGAGGATGGAATGTACTCTCTGACACAATCTGGTAAACAAATCAAATTTTGTTTTGAAGGGAGATCACTGGCTCTCTCATCTAGTGACAGGTAAACAAGTTAGGAAAACCTCAAGGTCAGAGCAGAAGGAGGACACACTGGTCGCTTTAATTGTGTTAATTATAGCCGTGGAAGTTGAGACTTTGTTTGATTTGGGTGTCTGTTTTAATGCTGAAATGTAAAAGGAGCGACAGTGAGTCTAATTCCTCATCTGTTAAAGTTAAGATCAAAAGAGGAGTATTTAGAATTCATCATCTTTTAAGGTCAAGGTTAAAAGAAAACAGACTCTTTCTCTTCAGGAAAACTGGAAGCGCTGTCGCTTGCAGGCCGCATGCCCAGAACGGGAAGGAAGAAAGGAAGCAAGGGTGGGAAGAAAGAATGTAAGAAAGAAAGAAAGAAGGAAAGAAAAACACAGCAACTGTGAGGCATGAAATTACACAAGCCTCTTTGCAATGTAGCAGTGCCTTGATGAAACCTTTCATTTGACATAATTAACCCCTACGTCCCCATTCCCCCATTCTGTCCTCCTCCATTTTCTCCATCCCTCCATCTTCCCATCTCATTTTTTCCCGCCCTCCTTCCACTCCCATAGTCCTTCATACAGACCAGCAGCTGAGAAAGGAAATTATAATGTTTTCTCTGTCTCTTTCTCTCTATCTCTCTCTCTCTCTCTCTCTCTCTCTCTCTCTATCTCTCTAACTTACACACACACTCACTCTCTCACTCTCCCTACTTCCTGCCCAGTTGGACAGGCCTTGCATTTGTCTTTTTCTCAGTGGTTCACAACAAGAATACACACACACACACACACACACACACAATACACATTAATGAATGCAACATTGACTCACACTCCTAATGTCTCACTCTCTGACTAATTTGAATGGTTTTCTTGCGCGGACTGGAGGAGGTGGGCTGTCATGTGACAGCACTCTGCCATTGATCAATCGATCTGATGTGATGAGGAACGTTTTGTGACGTAAGCTCAATCTTCACCATTCTATTTTAGAGACACATTCAAATACGACAATATCTTTGACCAAATACATCAATATTGATAGTATGACGACATTGTAAGGATGACTGCTGGTGCTTTCATAAGACATTTTACACACAAGAGACAAAACAGCTATAACAGTCTAAATAAATAAATAAGGAAATAAGGGAAATTTGCATCCCTTTCCTGTAATGCAGCCTTTAAAAACAGAAAAAGACAACAATTGTGCAATAACTCAGAATCCCAGACAATATCTAGTCTCATATTACGATATCGATATATAATATTGATATATTGCCCAGCCCTATTTGCACTATGAAAACTGATATGTACAAGTAAAGCATGTGGGACAGACCATTTAAACTGGGCTGAGTAATGATTAATTTTGTAGATCAACATTTTAATTTATTTTTCACTGCTTGCCAGTATAATGTCTATTCTGTATGTATATAGACAACTTCGAAGTACTATGTGACATATAAGAGCAAGACATATGGGCACCCTGCCTTATTTTCAACTGTGCTGCATTTGGATTTTTTTCAGAGAAGGAAGTGGAACGATCTGTTCATCATCCCGAAATTAAAACCTGCTATTGTCCGCGTTAGTTTGTTCAGCGAGAGCCCTCTAAATCCTGACAGCAGTGGACGAATGACACCTGATTTACACCATTTACGCTGCACAAACACAGTGTAATATCATCACCACAAACAACCTGTGCTCAAACTTATTGGCTGATTTACAGAGATACAAGCCATCAGCGGGTCATATATCTGTGATGCACTCCTCTTGTACTTAACGATGCTTTCTCTGATATATGGCTCCGTTACGCTGCTTGCTGAGTTGTATTTCACAAAATGCTGAACACAATCGAAGAGTTTCAAAATGATGACATGCAGATTTTAAAAAATGTCACCTACTCTCGCAAAAATGATTGCTGACATTAAAGAGAGATTCAATATCCACTATGCTTGATTTGAAGTTATTATTGAGAGCATTGAACTCTGGGTAATAATTTTCCTCCAAATCCCCTCTATCAGAAGCTGGGCTGGATGTTGCTTATGTGGACAACTTGGGACTGTGTTGCTGTTTGCATTCCAGTCAGTGTGGGGAGGCTGCAGTCTGCTGCCTGCCTCCATCGTCCTGCAATATAACTTCAAGGACATCACATCACAGGGGAGCCTGGAGGGAGGCAGAGTGATCTATCACTACAGTGACGATCGCACCTATCCCATTTGAGAGTTGAGATCAGCATGTGGAGATGCCTAAAATTCCACAGCAAAGGGCAAAATGTGTAAATGCTCCTGAACTGTGGTTTGTGATATCCTAAAGTCTAGAGCAGATGGAGACAAATATTAAAACATGACTAAGGAATGACGCTGCTGTTGTGTAGTTGCTGTTTACTTGCCTGGAGTGTGTATATATATATATATATATATGGTTAGAATTGGGGTTAGGTTACACTTGAATTTGGTGCACTCTCTCTAGAAAAACAGATTTCAGCAGGAAAAAAAATTAGAGCACATATTAATTATCCCAAATCTCAGAGGGTTTGGTCCAATTGCTCGAGAGTGTACCATCAAATCGTCTATTTAGAACAGAAATCTGTTATAGCTGAGGGGTCACAGGGCAATTACAGAGACCTCGCTGCCTGGCAAGGTGAAAATGAGGCAAAAGGGTCTTATGATGGTGCATCATACTTGGGGCTGGGGGGTGTTTTTAGATAAATAACAGGGTGTGAGAGAGAGAGAGAGAGAGAGAGAGAGAGAGAGAGATGGGGTGAGGGGGGTTGGGAGATACAGTAACAAAACAAGACAGGTTATCAGATTATAATTAGCCTGGCTTAATAAGCCTATTTGCATTGCAGACAAGAGACAAATGAAATTATGTAGCCACACCGGGAGATAACTTCCAATAAGAAAAGCAAGACAACACAAGATGAAACGGCTTGTTATGGACAGTTCTCTGTTGAGCCTCACATCTGAATCTGGGAGTTGAATTAGATACTGACACATTACAGAAGGAGGGATCTCTTCGGGTCCTCAACGTTGTGTAATACTCCTAATAATCCTCCTTCCCCATCCTTCCTTCCCTCCCTCGTAGCCTACCCAGCAGCTCTCCGCCCATTTGCCCGAGTGCTGGCAGTGTGTGGCGCACGGCGCACAGCGTGGACATGGAGAGGTCTTGGCAGCATTACGCACGACACGATAAACGCCAAAGTCTCCTTTAGATGGGCAGAGCACATTTAAGATCGACTCGACCGGGTTTCAGCGGGTGATTTGGCAGACGACAACACTTCTTGAAGTTGTTTTATGTCGGTTTTTTTCTGTCGGCGTAGGAGACTCGGTTCTCTTCTTCGCAGCAACAGTGGATCTGGATGACTTTTCTATCGTTGGGTCAGGGTGACCATAAAGGCACGGCAGTGATGTAGCCAAGACATATTTGAGAGGAACAAACTGCAAAGCAACAGTTCTTTAGATCAGAAGAGAGGATGATCCCCCCGGCAAACATGATTCAGGACGAAAGTGGAGGCAAAGAGGACGGACGGGACCAGAAGGAGACACCCCAGTCCCCGGCAGTAACCGTCAGCCAGCAGGAAACCAAGGTAGGACGGTCCCGTCCTATTTATTTACCATATGCTGTGTGATCGCTTTCTGCATGACTCCAAGTCCCGTGAACAGAGGGGGGTTCGCAAATCTCTGTAAACACCAAAATGGAATTAAAACCGACAAAACGGTCTGCTGTTCATCTAAGTTCTGCAAAACTCACACGGCCACTCTTTGTTTATCACCTCGATTTCTACATGCTTTTTCATTTGTCAGCTTCAGAGAATTATGGTAATAAGCTACATTTAAGGATCATACACTACAGCAAAACTTAAAATATATACATATAATACAGCTTATCCAAGCTAGAATATAACACAGAAAAGTCCTATAGTAATATTAGGCTATAGTAGATCTTAAAAAATATCATAAAACCAAGACAAACAGCATCAATGCCACAGGTACACTGTAACTCCCTATAGGAATAAAGCAGTAATAAAATGATAACAAAAGAAGACAACAAACACAGATAAACAAGGTAGAGATAAAGATCAGGTAACTATAAACTCTCTAATGCATATGTATGAATATTATAATCAAATTTTAGTGATTTTTCTTCAGGTAAGATTTATTACTTGACAGCTAATTGATGTCAGTTCATTTCATTAGGCCCTGTGGTATTTCAGTAGGGTGTATTCAGACATGTTGGCTGCATCTTAGCCAGGGGTTTATAGTCTAAACAATGTCTTAATGGTCTTAATTATAGTTTTAATTGGTTGCTGCCTAATAATGAGATGGAAAGAGTACAGCTTTTATACTTGTTGTGTAGCCTTATATCACAGTGTTTTGCCAAATATAGCATTTGGGCGTTCATATATTTGAGGTGAATAATAATCAAGAGGCATATGAGATAACACATTTCACTGGTGGCTAGCATAGAAAAGTAGGCTGTCTGGTAGAGATCCAGGGCTGCCACAGGCGTTTTGTACTCCACTGCCATCTATGTGGGTCACATGTTGCCCAGACTACTACAATTAGCAGTGAAATATTGGACCAGTCATCATGGCAGTAGATGGCTACAGACGCTCTCCTTTCCTT
This sequence comes from Holocentrus rufus, assembly GCA_900302615.1. Lineage (NCBI taxonomy): Eukaryota > Metazoa > Chordata > Actinopteri > Holocentriformes > Holocentridae > Holocentrus > Holocentrus rufus. Next base: position 16,279 of record OMLF01028788.1, read on the forward strand.
TTCTCCAACGCTCCTGTATGCCAGTGGGCCAGATGGCGCTCATATATCCTTTTGTTCTTTTACAACAATCTGTAGTTGAGAGAAAGTCTTTAAGCTTCTGTGTTTGTGTTATTTGGTCAGACAATATGTCAGTGGTCAGTTCAGTTTGCAGCAGGGGATGGCAGAGATCATCTTTTTCATTACGTGGTGTCTCTCAGTGTTTTTTTTTTTTTTAGTTTTTTTTGGCATATGTTGTAACCGGGTTTTATTGCTTTTTCAAAACGTGCGTTTCCTTAAACTTTAATGCTCCTGGCAAACAGCGTCGCTCATTTCCACTATCTTGGGATGTTAGTTGTAGCTGACCTGAAACGACAAAAAAGTGTTTGCATGCAGTTCTCAGAGTAAATGAGTAGCTACACACAGTGCAATCAATGTAGAGTAAGAAAAACTAGAAATCCAGGTTGTCTACCATTATACTTTCTGTCTTTTATTCCTCCTTTAAGAATACTGGGAGGCCTGACCAGCACAAGCGCAAGGTGAGGAACAGCTCCACTCTTGTGCAAACTGTAGCATATTGCTGATTTCAGTTCATCATAACAGCTGGACCTGCATGTACATGAGGATAAAAGTTGTCCCGCGGCACAACTTTTATTGCTGTTTAAAAGTCGCCACCCACCGAAGCGAATGTCAAGTTTGCAAGTTTAAGATGAAATCCATCATCATGAATTGTTCCGAGGCCTGATCAAGCTGCACCAATAAGCTCGTTATTTCCCAAAGTAGTGTGGACGAATTAGGTTGGGTGTTTGTTTTTTTTTCGCATTGCCCTCTCTGTTTCCCTGATGCACTCTTAACCCTTCCTGCTTTATTACAGAATATGGTTCATACGACGGATTTGATGCCATCAACAACAGCATGAGCTCTTGGATGCATGCACACAATCCCTCACACTGCTGTCTGATATCTCACTGAGCGTTAATTTTTCTCTCAAGTGTTGAGTTTCAGCCCTGAGGAGGCCTTGCTATTGTAGCCTTTGCAGACAAGTAAAGCATACTCAAAATTTAAACATGGCTATGTAATACTTTGTAGGAGAACTGCACAGGTTGCAATGAAAATGTGTGTGTATTTGTAGGTTTATTTTGCACTGTCTGTGTGTGTATGTGTGTGCTCACGTGCCTGTGTGTAGGTGGTAGCGCGAGAGAAGGGGTCCAAATTGATTGTTTCCAGATTGACCCGCAGAATCAATAGATCTTCATCATCCCAAACACTCACATGCATGCGATGGCGCTGCCAAAACTGCAATGTTGTATTAACACTCAGAAAAAAATTTGCTCGTGCATGTCAGCCAAAATATCCATTGAAAAACAGCACACATTAGTATTGTTCTCTGGGTATTTAAGTTTAACTTACTAATTTTATAGAAATTGTCTTATAATATCTGAAAATCTGATAGTCACTCTAAGTCAAGCACTTACTATAAAGTGTGTCTAACTGTGTATCTATATGTGTGTGTACTTGTGTGTGTGTGTACTTGTGTGTGTGTGTGTGTGTGTGTGGCTAATGCTCTAATGTGAATAAATCCTATTGTCAATAACATGTTTAGGGCGAGAGTAAATCAACCTTGAGCAACAGTAAATCCACCCAGGTGTTTATTTCCAATTATACAGGCAGACCCTCACTGTGTAACAGGACATAATGGATCATTAAGAGTCCTTCCCTTGCTCATCAATTACTTAGAAACTTAAAGATCTGTTTCTTCAATCAGATACCTCCAGGCACAGACCGGACAGAAACAGGCAACAGAAAATGACATTACATTAGCTGGGAAATTTGCTATTCCATGTCTGAGCCTGCAGTAAACGATGTTGCAACACAGAAGAGGAAGTACACACTGTGAGGGTAATTGAGGACTTGTCAGTAGTGTAGCTTTATGGATAGCGTTTTTGCAAAAGAGGACCATAATGAGATTGATAGAGGTTACAGGCAGAAATGGCAACCCAGCGTGTTAGAAATAGGGTTGATGTGATGCATCACCCTAACCTTGGAAATTGCATTACTTTCCAGGTGGGGAACCTCTGAGGTTTTCCTCTAAACAATGATAAGTTGCCCCTGGCAATGGTCTTTTTATCGGCCGCTGCTGTACAGCAGGAATAGCATTGGCCGGCAACGGAGGGAATGAGTGAGGAGAGCAGCGTTGCCAGACACAGCTCACTTTCTCCTGTCAGTCTGAGAGTTTTTTCTCTTTCTAATCCTCTATTCATTCTTTCTCATTTATCCTCTCATTCTACATTCCTCTATTCTCTTTTTTTTTACTCCCTTACTCCTTCGACTCCTCCTCTGCACTGTCCTCTCTCCCTCCTCCAGCTGCAGAGACTGAAGCGCTCCTTGTCCTTCAAAACCAAGAGCATCCGCAGCAAGAGCGCCGACAACTTCTTCCGGACCACCAACGACAACAAGACGGAGCTGCTCTCTGACGTGAGCAGCAGCACGG
>OMLF01028788.1:18989-43711 GCA_900302615.1 Holocentrus rufus
CGGCTGATGACGCCACCCTCCTTCATGAGTATGACCAAAGCAGAATGTCAGTGTGATCATAAAATCAGATGACAAGATGACAAGACCGTAGGTTTATAGTTGCTTATTGAAATTAGAGAAAACGACATTTCAGCACGGGGACCTTCACCAGGCGATCTTTCAAGATCAGATAACCTTACTCTTTCTTTAATGTCATCAGAATGAGGTGAACTTTGAAGTTTCTTCAGGAGAAATTTAAGGGAAAATCAGATTTGAAGGGGTTAATTGCAGTGTAATAAATGTGCAAATATATGCGCATGTAGTTGAAACACAGCAGGATGTGAGAGGTTATGTTCTATCCTTTTTAAATTTCTCACCAGCGTTTTAATCTGTATATGGCGTCCTGTCATTCTCACGCGAAATACGTCAAATGATAATGATTTCAGTGATCCGCGAAAGACTGACTCAAAGCGCAGACACACAGACAACACGCCGAGCTGCAACCAAGTGACGCCTGACATGAGCACAGTGGCGGCCCCGCGCTGCCGATCCGCACACTGAGCCAGGTCACTCCATCTGTCCGCTAAGGTCTCGCTGCGTGTCTGACAGTCAGTGGCGGCGCAGCAGCCGCAGCCAGCTCCACTACCTGTCCTCCCCTCAGCAGATGCTCCAGTTTCTTTGGCTGCCCACCTCCTTGTTAGCCATAAGCACCAAGGAACCTCTGAGTCTTTAAATACCAGGACCCGTTCTGCATGATAGTGACCAGGGCTGCCCATACCATCTGCTCCAAGTGCCGCTGTTATCGCGTCTAGAAGTAGATGAAAGTAGTTGGTTTTAGGGTATAGTCGAGTGTAGGCTCTTTGAAATGTAGGTAGGTACATGATATATTGCGTGCACATGTGCGAAAATGTGCATGCAATCATGTCTGTGCACATATGCACTCGGTCATTTATGTAATTTAGTAGACGCTTTTATCCAATGCAGCTAAGTGCATTTAGTCAACAGTCAAACCAACCGTAAACCACAATCTTCATCAGCTAAGCCCTCATTAGGGATAAGTAGCACTCATAGATTAAGATAAGATTTCACAATGGGGCTTCATCTGTTGTTGTATGGGATGATGCATTATTCAGAGAGTCTTAGAATAACCATACCGAGTTATTGGACATTAATACATAAAAAACTCTCTCACACATGCAGTCAAATGGTATTTTCTGTCTAAAACATGCAGTGGAATCACATTTTCTTTGCACATTGCATTCATTCAATTGTCCAGTAATGATTTTGTAAATTAATTATTCATCTTAAAGAATCTCTGAGAATTCTTTTAAGCCCCTTACTCTGGGCTTTGATGGAAATTTAAACATGATAGTCTAAATACTGTTTCCAGGCAGCAGTGTCTCTGACAGATTGAAGTTTGAGAGGCTTTTACAGACAGGAGTGAGCCACTAAAGTAAAAATGACAGATAATACTTTTTCATACTTTGTTTTATGGGGCCTGGACAGTGAAGAGACGCCCAGTGGCTGAAGTTTTGGCCTTCTGGTGGTCCCTTGGTAATAGGAGTGTAATGTAAAGCCCGACTGGCCTGTGATTGGTGGCGCTCCCTCTGGCCACTCATAAAAAAAGATGTTGTACTCCTCCTCATTTGTTCAGCCTTAATGAGAGCACATTGTGGTCAGCAGTGGCCCCTCCTGAAACAGAGGGAGAGGGACGGAGAGGGAGGGAGACACAGGATGGTGGGTGTTTGTGTGTCTGTGAGTGTGTACTTGCCTGTAATGAGCAGAGTAGTCAGAGAGCTGCGGGGTGGGGCGGAGGGCACGGGGACTGAGGCTGCCAGTTCAGCATATCATGTTTCTACCATGCTAATTGCCGTTCATTAGAAATTGCTGCAGGTTTTGTGACATGATGGAGCGAAGTCCCATTTATTGCTGTTGTCATGTGAAAACCTCGTAACAGCGTGCAGTTTTTGTGTTTTAACCTCAGTGGAGAGATTACATTACATGCTCCTCTATGGGAGTAGAAAATTGGACAAACCTCAGCCTCATGAAACCGTTTTAAAACTACATTGGATGAAATCAAAAATGGATTTCCCTAAAGCAGAAAACAAGGCTCATGAAAAGCTGACATTTTGGACATAGGAGATTTTGTCCAGACAAAATGGAAATTTGTCTTTCGCAACATGAAGAATATACACACATTAGGAACTTAAGACACACAGGGAACCAACAAAAACGCAAAGATGGATATCAAGAGTCACCAGACAAACCACAAAATTCAAAAGTGCAAATAAATAAAATCAATACATAAGGAACCCAACCATCAGATAAAATATAAAAAGATGTTAATTGGCTTGCCATCAAGAAACAACATCTACACTACACAACACCCTGCTTCTCGTAAAGTGTGCGTTACTGAACATAGTGTAATATACAATGCATTAATTACATTTATTGAGTTAATATTAAACACTTTCATTGTATAAGGTGTTGTAAGGATCATAAATACTGTATCTATGAATGCATGAACCACTGCATACAGAGGTGCAGCAAATTAGTGCTTAATAGCTGCACAGCAATATGCTAATCTGACGGCCAGACTAAAAATATTAAACACCCACCTTGTTCCTAGAGAAAATTTGTTTATTACATAAAAGTCTGCACGAAATTACTGCGTCATCTTAAATGAAAAAGGCTGAAATAGATTATAGTGATTTCTGACTCATTCATCAGATTTACTTGATGAAGGCTGAGCTAACTTAATTTGTAAAAATTCAATAAAGGCCTGAAGTTAGTGCCATTTATCTGAAGGCATCCATTTGTTCTGAAGATAAAATGTAACTGAATATATGGTATGAAATTAAATGTATTCAGTCGATTTAGCAAATTGCAAGCAAAACTATTGCCGAATCCAAAAGTCATGAAATGAAGTCAGAAGTGGGTTGATAGAGGCAAAAGTTGTCTAAATCACTGCTTAAATCACTGAGAATATTAGGAGCAATAAAAACAAAGCATGGCAGTTTCAGTGAATCTCAATAAAAGTTGAGGTCTTTGACGTTTGTTGCTCACCAATCCTTGTATATTTCTTGTTAACACATCATCTCTTCCTTCACTGTAAACTAAAGTGCAGCTTCACATCTTTATGGAGTTTTTTATCTGGAAGTAAAGTGAAAGGAGGGAATTATTTGGCCCCGCTCACTCTCTCATTGACTTTTCCATGATTTTCAGTGTAAGTCTGCAGTCACATGCTGCTTGAGGGAGCATTTTCTAGGTCCAGATGTTGTCCCTTGAATGCACCTAAGCTGTGATGTGGTTCTGATCCTAACAGTGCTTCAGTGTTAGAGATGTAACCTACAATGTAACCTACATTACAAAAACAGGACATTGGCTATGATTGGTCCCCATTTTGATGATGGCTATTTATTTACACACCTACCTGCTTTCCAATGACTTTGACTGTTTTCTCAGAGATAGATCAGATCAGCTAGATCAGTTCAGACAGATTTGATTATATGTCTGAGGTATAGGTGCAGTATTGCAAAGTCTAGCTATGTGGGCTACATGGCTGGATTGTTCTGTATTGAGCATTGAAAAGCAATATAGTCCCCAGTTTTGAGGCACTTTTGTAAAGTACAGAAGCTTGAGTGCATGGTTCTGCCTTTCCCCTTTGCCTGCAAGAGCACTAAAAATGTATAATGATCTATTTTGCGAGTTATGTAATTCATATCCCATGATTTCCCATGAATTTTATGGTTGCTACATAAAGCTCTGTGTTTCTAATGCATTTATCCTTCAGGGCCACACATAAACCGGCTGTTTCATCAAATTTATTCCTGCATGTTAGAACAAGAATGCTGTTGGAATTAATATAATTTTGCTCAGCTTGTGTACCTCTTCATTACATTGCATCTTACTGTAAAGAGTGTTGTGTCAAAACCTCACTGAAAACTTACTCTTAACTCTTTCAAAAAGCCTTCTCCAGCCTGAAAAGCCACAAAATAAGCAGAACCATGCAACTTAACTAAGGACCTTGCTCACTGTTTACTTTCAGCTGTCTTTTTCCTGTATTTCATCCAAGGTTTTTCTTGCTCTTACTCCGTTCCACCCATGTGTTTGGAAATAACTTTTTAATTCATTACACGGCTTGAAAGCTGTGTGCAGTGCAGCTTTGGTTCATCAAAGCAAGTGTCCTTCTTGTGGAGGGCGCTGTGGAATAATTTAGCCAGTACGTAAAAATGCTCTGATTGAGCACTGGCTGATGCTGAGATATTGATTGCAGGGCCTGGCTGCAAATGGCTTATTAAATAAACGCCAACTTTTTGCTGGGGGATGAATGGGATAGTTATATGTGTTTGACAGAGGGTGAAATATAATATATGGCACGGGGCTGAAAGAGCTAATAATTCTGTTGCTACTTAAGGTAAAAAAAAAAAACTCTACAGAGCTCAGATGATAATAATGTATCTGCCAAATAAACTGTATTTTCCTTACAACACATTGCATAGATGAAATGTGCAGCAGAGTTAGATACAGTTACGGGATATCACTTTCAATCAGTATTCGCGGAAATCCTGCAACAAGCTTTAGGGGTCAGCAGACAGTGACGTACTCTCAGGATTCTTTAAATACTTGAAATCCAAGCAGCCAAATTCGTGGGATTATAAAGAGGGACTGATATTCGCCATGAGTGAGAGTGTGTTCTCATTTGATTGGCGTGCATTAATCTGTGCTATGAAACCCCTCAGATAAACATGTCGGCTTTCATTGACATCAAGGGGATATTAATCCTGAGGTCAAGGGTCACGGTGGACTAGAGGACAGATTCTGCTGGCAGATTTGGAATGGAAAACCAACACGTAGGGACTGTGGAATCAAGCTGTTTGCCTCCATTTAGAAATGCAGGAAGACTGTTTTTAAAATGTTTTCAGATAGTGTTTAAATGGTGCATGTGAAAGATAGTCAGTAGTGTATGTGAATATGTTATTTCATTTGAATATGTAAGCAGCAAGCTGTTTGCAGATCTCGTGGGATTTGCTAAATGACCATGTTAGACATTACATCACTGTTATGACATGTTCAAGTTAAGGACTTGACTGCAAACTACAGATAGCTACTTTTCAGATACATCCTGTGATTAAAGAGGAGTTTATTTCAAATCTTCACTGGTCACATAGGATGGCACTAAGTAGATCAGTTACAAATGCAGCTGGTCCTCTGAACTCCCAGATGTTTGGTCCGGGATTAGCAGATGAGGGGTGAACCAGAAATCTCTGCAGGGCTGCGCTAGGCCTCAGAGGCTCCAAGTGAGTTGAAAGTTGCATGAATATAAATAGGATGTTTCTAAAAATAGTTAATGTGACATCTTTACAGTTTATATTTAGGGACTGGACAGGTCCCGGGACATATATATCTGCCTATCTACACTGCAAAAAAAAAATCTCCATCTCACTGGCAGTTTCTTAAACTAAATGCATTTTTGTTGGTTTTGTGCTTAGAAATCTATGGTTATTACTAATAACTTCTTGTTTATCTATCTATCTATATCTATCCATCCATCCACAGACTTTACTTGTACTTTCATAGCTACCATTAGATATTGTTATTGAGCAGTGTAGGTCTTATTTCTTTTATTCCTCAGGTGGGGAAATAGGCTTTTCAGTTATTGAAGATCAAATGCTTGTGGGGGAAACTAATTAAAGTTTGCAAATAAACCACAGAGGCTTTCTCAGGTCAGTGTTTTGAAGTCGAGACGGCGAGCGTAGAAGAAGAGGAGGGAGAGTCTTTGTCATGATGAAGGTTATTTGCTCGGGAAATTAGGAGGCGTGAAGTAAGAACGGCGGCTTAATGGATCGATGCGTAGGCGTCGTATGGAGAGTTTGTATGAGAGAAAGAGAGAGCGAGAGAGGGGGTGAGGAATACTGGAAAAAAAAGGAGGGAGAAACTGAGAAAGTATGCAAGAGAGAGACAAGAATTTGTGTGGAAAAAAAAATGAGAGGGACGATGAAGAAAGTATGGAAAATCTGGCAGGAGTCCAGTGTGTTAGTGTGGCGTAAATCAAAAACGGGCTTTAAAGGCAGCGTAGCCCAGAAAGAGCGAATGCCAGAGAGAGCAATGTTGTCACTCACTTCTTCCTGGGCCTTGAGCTGTTTTCTTAGCCAGAGGAACTAACATCTAAACACACACACACACGCACACACATAAACACACATACCACATGTCATTACCCAGCTGATGCATTACCCATCTGACCCAGCCGTTACGAGGGATGATGGCATTGTCAGAATCCCGCCTGCTCAAACACAGCAGTTTGTTCCCTTCCTAGCTGCTACAATTCAACTTAGAGGCGTCTCATTTATTCTCCTGTATGACTTGAATGAGTCAGCTCAAACAACAATAGCTTGACAAGCTTCGGTTTCATTTGCTTCCTGTCTCTGTCTTTTGTGCACAAAAATCTCCACCCTAACAAGTCATTTAGTCTCATATTCAGTGTAAAACCAGTGGAAAAAAATCTGCCAGTGGGATGAGATAATCCCACTTGTCTCTAACGCTAATCAACTTGTTTCAAGGACCTTTTTTGAATCAAGTGTCATTTCCTTGATACAAGTGGGAAAATCTGTCTTATTCTGGCTTGTTTCAACATATTTATACCACAAATTCCTGAAATAAATGAAACTACATTGGAAACAAGTGGGATTATCTCACCTCACTTGCAGATTTCTTCACTTGATTTAAGAAAAACAAGATTTCAACACTCAATATGGGGCTAAATGACTTGTTAAGATAGAAGTTTTTGCAGAGGAAAATGATAAGGACCATAGGCAAAGCTGCCATAGAGAAAGTCTACACTCTTACAGGTACATAGAAAATGGGATGTCAGAGCATGAAGTGCATGATAATACAGCTGACAGCTAAACAACATAATGAGTTGACCTGATTAAGCTTGTCCTAAAAATCTGCACTTGTGTCTGTATACAGATCAGCTGACTTCTGTGGCTTACAGTGGCTCATGGCTCAGACCAGGATCACATTTCTCTGGTTTCCATCTCAATATCACTATCTCCTGTTGCTCTGTGACAGCCAGGCTCAGCCAAGCAATACAAGACCTTTAAGTGGGAAATACAGACAAAGTTTTCCATCTATTATTAAGCTTCAGGTTCCTGACAATGCGGCCTCGCTCCAGATAGCGGTGACAGAAGTTCACGTTACAGCGTGTGGGGAGCAAGCAGTGATTTTTTTTTTCCTTTGGCTAAGTAAACTACATGAGGGGGATTTGTACCTCGAGCACACAGTATCTCATGTTTGCTGTCTTGTTCTGGGAGCTGCTCGGTTTCGTGTTTACAGTAGAGTATCACCTCTCCTGTCTGACTCTGCTCACCCTGCTGATAATAATGTAATAATCCTCTGAAATGAAACATGTCGCCAGGGTGAAAAATTCTCTAAATTGTTTTTAGAAGATATTAAAATGTTGCTACTTTGGTCTATGAAGATGCTATTTATTGATTTGTGTGTGTATGTATTTATTAAGGTTCAAAAGGATAAACTTTTGTCTAAAAAAATCTATGAAAAAAATGCAATAAATAAATTAATTAAATGTTCACAGTACAGAACTAAGGGAAAAGTCAAATGAAAGTAATATATAAGTGATTAAGAAAATCTCAAATTAAAATAGTCTAAAAATATTTTTTAATTATATAAAAATATAAAGAAATGAAGGGAATTTCATTTCAGTTTCAGAGGGTTAAGCGAACTGGAAATAAATGCTGTCTCAGATTTCTTTGCATTCTTTTTCTGTTGTGAAATTGGTTTGCTGGAGTGTCCACTCACAATGAACAGTAATCCAATACACAATTTGACCTAAGTGTGCAATCCTGTTAGCTGACAATATGGAAAAAACTTGACAAGCTACAGTGATGGAACTTGGACAAAGCCTAGCTTCTGCACTGACCGTACCGTGATGCCCAGAGAGAGGGAAGCAGATCGATGAGTCCTTCTCATGCTCACATTTTCACATGCAGACAAAGAGACCGGGCAAGAGCAGGGCACGTGCTCATTGATTAATCAATACAATGCTGGAGGTGCATAGCTGCCACACTACAGCTAATAACAGCAGCGTGGCTAGGCGACACTGTCAGCCAGCACACTGTTGCTGTTTGTAAGCACCATTTGTCAAGCTAATTAGGAACCTGATTCAATTATAATGTGGAGATAATTTTCAGCCTGTATTTTCTCACAGAAAAAAAATCATTACTCTCTGCATTCTGACACCAAGGGAAATACTTTATATGTCTGACATCTTTACTGGAATCACATACATTTAGTGAAATTGTTTCTTTAAGGGACGGTACACCCAATTAAAAACCCTACAACCCCGGTAAGACCCACCAACTGTACTGAAAATATCCCGTATTGGAACTTAAACAGCTACGGGTCTTACTACTGCAACATTATGTTAGCAAGTGTTTTAACAGCTAACGTTGCTGTTGAGCTCACTTGCTAAAAACCTACACTTTGGAGCAGTAGAACTGATGTGAGAAAGTCCACGTCTGAGGCCATGCCGAGCTAAAGCTCCATATTAGATTAAATTGTTTTGCTAGCCCTCGCCTCTTCTGATATAGTGCTAGATTGGCAAAGTAGTCCTCTGTAAAATGTTGTATTTATACCCAGAAACAACAGAAAATCAGCATGCCATGCTAACAAGCTAACAGTCACTGTTCATACTGTTTGTTGAGCCTAGTGGACGAAAGCAGGTGCAGCTGAGGAGTCAATCAGTTGGGGGCGAGAGGAATAAAAACTGAGTTTTGTTCTGATTTTATCTCTCATTCTCTTACATGTGAAAGCAGTTTTGATACCCAGCAAAACTGATCATTTGATTCAGGAGAAATCAACTAAGAGGCCTCTTTCTGCATAGGAAGGACATAAGATTCTTGCAGTTTCATGATGTTTTCCACACTCAGTGATAACAATAAAAACATTTAAATGAAAAATGGCCATCCCTTTAAATAATTTAGGCCAAAACAACCTTTAGGACAATTACTGCATAATTACCCAAATGCTTTGGGGGCTAGACAGTAATATCAGGGTCTAGACAAGGCAGCTAACCTTGCCATTGGTATGAGAGTTTGACCCCGTTCACCCATTTGATTACCGAGAGCTAATTTGTTTAATTAAATCCCTGAGATAAACAAGGAAAATTTGATTGTGCCTAGGGTGCCATTAATCATGGGGTCACAGGTCAAAGCTGACCAATAGTTAAACCCTGTGGGTGGATTCATAGACTTAGAAAGCATCCTGCTAAGCTTTTCCTTCCCTCCCTACATGCCAGTATTACTCACTGCACACACATATGGCTCACATTGACATACATAGCTACCTACTCTCTTTCGTTCTCAGGCTTTCTCATGCACACAAAAAAAACAAACTAATCAAGTCCCAGTTCATTGCTTTTCATTACAATATAGAATCGTCTGTAGTTAGACAAAACGATGGTACAAGGAGCATCTGTCATTATCATCATGTGGGCTGCATGCCTCTCTGCCAGCAATTTTCTCTTTACCTCTCACGTCTCCACGGCAAACAAGAGCAACTTTCTCATTTTCTGTATTCCCCTTTTGTTTTGTTTTGTTTCTCTGTGGCTTTTTGTGACTGTTTCTGTCTGTTGGTCCCGTTTCTCTCTGTTTCTCACTATGTACTCATTTGTTACTCCTTCACGCTCCTGTACACACAAATGCATACACACACTAACGTCTGCACACACACAGACACACACACAGACACACACACATACAGACAGCTTGCAGTTGCAGTGTTCTATAACTTTGGTTCACAGATGAAGCGGATAAATCTTCATTTATTCCAACATCTGTGAGTCATATATCAATGGGTGAGGGTGAGCTGCTTACGGGTAGCAGTTAGTTAATTACATTTTGTCACGCTATAATACAGCTTTCAAACTTTATATTTTGGTCTAAAGGCCCTCCAAATCAGTGATTATATTCATTTCAGGTGTGCAAAAGTATATGCTTCTCCTGTTACATTTGGAGCAAATTATGTCATTAGAAATTTACATGCCACCTCATGCATGCTTATTTTTATTCAGAATAGGAGTAAGCAAAATAAGAAAAATAAATACTAAATGCATAAATTAATGCATGATTATGTGTTAATCAAACTTTATATTTGCATTGTAGTCGGGGCTGTCGATAAACGGGGCTGTTGAAAATTTTCTTGAAAATTTGTTCTGCCTTTTTGTGTGGAATACCATATGAATCCTGTTCCTGATGTGTGTTATTGAGAAGAGAGGACGTGACCATGTTGCCTGTTTTCTGTGCATGTATGTATCAGGTACGACAGCCAAGCATGTGGTGTTCCTGGCGGGGAACACGGCGAAGCACGGCCTGCGCTGTAAAGCCTGCAAGATGAGCCTCCACCACAAATGTGAGAATGGCGTGGGGCAGCAGCGCTGCATGGGCAAACTGGTAAGAGCTGAATCAGGAATGTCGGTACATGCACTTTAATCTCCATGGGCAATAAAATGCACAGGAATTTTTGTCTCGGTGAAACTGGTGCAGAGAGATATTGACAGCTCAGTGTTGCACAGTATCGTACTATGACATATGATAAAGAAACAGGCCAAGATATACTATGGTAAGTAAACATTTACCTTCGCCCCTGACAGTAAGGGAGATTCTAAGCTCTGGAAATAAAATTATTATTGATGTCATTATGTAGCAGTTAAAAAAACAACACATTAGAGTTGGCCGTGTGACTGTTTTTCACCAGAATGTGCTTATTCAGAAATCACACTCTCTCTTATGTGTGAGTGTGCTGGTACATCTGTGATCACCATCTTCGTCATCATCCTCATCAGCGTTATATCATCGCTCTGTCTGTCTATTATGTTGTATAATACTAATGTAGCACCCCATTTACTAAATGTTGACTTCCTCACCCCCATCGAGGTCTGCTGTGCTTCCATCACCACAAACCATTAATCAGGATCAATATGATTACCCCGAAGCAAACGCATAGCACTATTCAGACTATCATACATAACACCATCACGGATATGTTCTGAAATGTCGTGCGAAAACCTTGTAACATTTTGGTGATTCTCATATTTTCCCCTCAGTTTGAAGGATTATGTGTTCCTCTAAGAAAATTATCTGACCTCTTTGGCTTGTGAAACCATTTCCAAATCCCACTGGATAAATGTAAAAATGCATGATTTTTTTTCTTCTTAGATGCTGAAAAGTTAACATTTTCCCCTGCAATTTTTTTTTTTTTTAAATTACGAGACAAAGCCGATTCATCATTGCTGTTTTACCTCATCCTGTCCCAAGAAAACACTGTCTGGGACCCTTTCCTCATTATTTGGTGATGATTATTGAGATTGGGGGTTTTACTGTGATTCACAATCATCATCACCATCATCATCATCATCATCACCACTACCGTAATCATGCCTCGCTCCTAGTCTGTGTTTCTGCATTATAATGAGACCATTTAGCCGTAGAGTTGGCCCAGTGGGTTTAGGGTGGGCAGGGTGTTTTTCCAGGGGAGCATTTGGTCACACTCATGGAAGCCAGAGCCAAGACACATTCATCATTTTGCCGTCTTCTATAGCGGTCCAGAAAACTGGCAGTCATGGCTGAACTGGGACTCTTTAGTCATTCGCGCACACATCCCACACAGAGGGAGAGAGAGAGAGAGGGAGAGAGAGAGAGAGAGAGAGAGATGGCACCACTGTGTGTGTAGTTTTATTATGTGTGATTTCCTACCTTGGTTACCTTGTTTTCCTGCAGTATATGACTACACCTCCATTTGGTTTTTTTTTTTTTGGCATTAGTTGAAGAAATTTGGAATAACCTTGGATATGTCTAGAGCAATACCACTGCCAACAGCTGTTTGTAAGAGCTATTTGCTTTCACCATTTATCAAAAGCTTAAACAGTTTGTTTACTCAGCATTATACAGTATCATACATTATTTCAATTTCAATGAAATATTTACATGTCGGCTCTGAATGCAAAATGTGAACTGTTTTGGTCTTTCAATACCTAATACTGTTATTTTCACTACTGCTGGTGCTTTGAAAAGGGACTTGAGCTGAAAAATATATTCCAACAGTTGTTTATAAGAATGCCAAGAGATCTTAGTGAACCACTTCAGGGCCAAATTGTCATCCTGAGTAATGGAAAACTCTCCCAGAGCCAAATTGCAGCTAAACTGAAAGTGTGTAAAGGGACAGTACAATGCACACCAGGGAGATTTTCAGACCTAAAACAACCTCACTGTCTAAAGAGTATGTTAAGCTCACATCTGTAGGGAAAGAACAGCATCTGCTTCCAGGATACAAAGCCTCCTGAACAAAGAAAGCTTTAAAAGTAGTCCAAAAACAACTGGCAAATGGCAAGAGTAGCAGTTTCCAAATCACTTTTTTAACGACAAAAAAAGTCTGAACCACTTTATTCTGAGTGGCACGCCATCCCTTCTGGCCTGAAGTTGTGTGGAAGGGGATTCATTTTCCTGCAGGACAACAACCTCAGACATTCACTGAAGATACGCCAAGCCTATGTGAAGGCCAGGGAAGAGCAAGGAGGGCTGGCTTGCACGGCTTTCCCTCCAGTCTCCAGAGCTTAACCCTTATTGAAGATCTTTGAGAAAGTTTGCAAAGGGAAGAGGTGAAACACGCTGCAACATCACAAGACTTTTCTCTGAGATCCACTAAAAGAGCGCTGGAATCATGTTCATTCTCAAAATTCTGCACAAAAATGTAGAATTGATGCCAGACTGCAAGCTGTGATGAAAGGGGCGGTCGCATTAGCACTTAAACCCGCTGCGTTTCCCATGCACATCAATTAAAGCCCCATGCGAATGATGGAAAAAATTTGTCGCATAAATACCATGCCGTATGCAAAGGTCAGAATTCATGTTCGTTGAACTTTGACTTGTGAATTCTTTGTGATGTTTGATGTTCAGTGACCACAGCATAAGGCCAATGGTGGACATGTTGGATCAGATGTTAAGAAATTTTGAATTTCAGTAAAAACAATCAACATTTTTATGGCTTATATTAGTAGAAACGGATGTAATCTTATTTGAAAAATATAAATACACAAAAAAATATACTTCTTTTTTGACAAACAATCAAACAAATGATTTTTGGTTGTGGATTCGGACCCCACTGTATTAGTAGGAAAGAATAAAGGGATCATCTGGGAACTTATGGAAGTGATGAAGATGTGCTGACAGTTTGTGTAGATTTCAGCGCTGATCACATTTCATGAGACTTGACACGGGATGCAGGACATTATAAAGCTCTCTTCTTTCTGGTTGTTTCCTCCGTCCAGTAGATGGCTTCAGGATGAGGAGCTCTTGGATATATGATCAGCTTTCAGGAGTGGAAAATGAGGTTGAGGGGTCAAGCATAAAAAGGGAAGTTTCCCCAGCGGAGAGCGGTTCTAATTTAAGGTCGCTCTAAACTTGGACACTTGTACTTCTCTAGCTGTGCTTATTTCCTTTGGCCAGGGAGCATTTGGCATTGAAATACAATTACATAATGTTTTGCTTCTTCATATATGTTGAAAAAATATAGAAAAAAATCCATGTTTTTGTCACTATTTCACTACATCACATGGGACACCAGTGATGCTTAAATAGCAAAGCAGCACGCCGTGGTGACTCAAATAAATTCGCTTTATCAATAAGTGACTTTTTGTGACAATTAAGATGTCAAGAATTGTTTTTTTTTTTGTTTTGTTTTGTTTTTTTATATTTTCCGAACACCCTTTAAATGCTGCTGTCACAACAACATCAGAGCGTGTCAAAGGAAATCCCACTCACTGACATCACCGCGGTGTCTTTTGTGTGGCCAAATGAACCAGATGGGCTGGTGACAGGCATGTCTCTTTTAACCTTTCCCTTAATGAGTTTGCCCCCGAAAGTCTGACATCTCAGTTCTTGAGAAGGGCTTGAAGAGCTCTAGGGCTGCTTATTTTAGCTGTCTCATCATGGGTTGTGTCAAACGAAGAATTAATCAGGGCTGATTAGCGATGCAGATTGCACCAGCCCACACTGGAATATACCAAATGTAAAGAGAGAGAGAGAGAGAGAGAGAGAGAGTGGCCTGTGACAGGGATGTGGGTTCCCAATGTTGGCCTACATGTACAGTACAGCATTGACGCTCTTGTTGCAACTGGGGAACATTCATCATTAATCTGTCTTATCAGTAGAGGGGTGAATGTTGTGTGACTGTTTATCTACAGACTCCCTTTCAGAAGTCAGAAAGAGGGAGAATACCAAAACTGAAAATGTTGTGCTGTTCATATTTCATCAGCACAACTCATTAATCTTCACCCACTGTGCTGCAGATCTCTGTGTTTTCTGCCTTTTTTTCCTGTATATAAGAAGGATTCAAAACTGATGGGGAAGTATTGATTAAACGGGAGACTTTGACCACAGATGGAAAACGGGGAGATAAATGAGAAATGCCCTTGTTTGAACTTGGGAGAGACGGGAGGGAGGACATGACAGGCAGGCAAATGAAGTCCATTACTGTAAGTCTGGTCTTCCAAGTCTGGCCCAGGGCACTGCACCAGCTCAGCCTCGGTCGGTGTGTTCGGCTGTTTGAACACAACACGGTTACACGGCCGTCTCTGCTCCTGGTTGTTAGGATCTATACTTTGCCTCTCTCCATGACTGAACAAATATGGATAGCAATAGAGAGATCGCCAGGGGTTCAAGGCAAGCAAAGTCCAAAAACGTAGTGCACTGGATCAATAGACAATCCTTAAGTACACATTTTATATTTTAGGTATTCATCTGGTGTAACTTGGTGCATGCAAGCAAGGATTCGCTACATGGAATTACATATGTGTTGCAGCTTTCGAACTTTCATGCATTTTTCAGATTTTATGAATGGGAGTGAATTGGGACAGATGGATTTAATAATGACGGCTGATAAGAAGTCAAAATAAGGCGAGACTGGTCCTTTAACATGCGTTACAGAGAACATGGGACTACTTTTCCACGCTGCAAGGTTACATCACTGTTTGGATGAACCACACCAAGTTCATTCATATTTCACCCAGCGAGCCCTATGATATGTCGTTATACATTTTAGTGTCAGCGGGCTAAGCTCTGTGTTACTCTGCATACTGATTCATCTCTCATTCTAATGTTCATCACCTCTCTCTCTCTCTCTCTCCGTCCTCCCCCACCACCACCTTCCTCAGCCAAAGGGCTTTCGGCGGTACTACAGCTCCCCATTACTGATCCAGGAACAGTTCGGGTGCATCAAAGAAGTCATGCCCATTGGTGAGGAAATCTGTCTTAATCTCCATAATCCTGTCAGCTCTGTGGGATGGGATGCACTGAAGTGGTCGGCAGATTTTTACTTTTGGAGTTCAAATGCTTTATAAGATTTGCGTTGAGTGCCTCCTGTTTTTATAGTGTCCTACATCACCGCTCGGGCCGCCCTGACAGCTAAACAGCGGTTGTTTGCAATCAGGATGGGCGTATAGCTTTCAACGCGTCTTGTATTGTTGTTCTCCTCCAAAGCCTGCGGCAATAAGGTGGACCCGGTGTACGAGGCCCTGAGGTTTGGGACGTCGCTGGCACAGAAGGCCAAAAGGGCCAGCGGCTCTGAGTCTCCACACAGAAACTCGGTAAGAACAACTGGGCATCATCTATCATGTTTAGTGTCAGCTATTACTCTGTAATAACTGATGTTGCAGCCGCCTTTGTTTGGGCTTTAAATCCTAACACAGTCACATTTTATATATAGTGTTACTGCTGAATACCTCCGTTGGCCCTGTTCTCTCTCTCTGCTATTCTAACATGAATACTTGGAGATTAGGAGCTTGTCATAGTACAGTACAGGTATTATGTTTGTTATGTTAAGTCCCACTCAGGCAGACATGGTTGATGGTATAATTTGATATGGCCATAAACACTACCAATAAAGGTAGTCTGGTCAAGGCAGTGACTATGGGGGGGATGTCAGTGGAAACGCTCACGTTACAGCTTTTTAGATGGGGCGAACAGATTGTAAAGCCGAGCTACGCTCTCCAGTCTCCTTTTCTTCTCTGTGTGTAATGAAAAAAAAAAAAAAAAAGGAAAGCTGTTTTTCACAGCTTATCACTTTTACTGTAAGCTTATATCTGTGGTTTGGATACATGCCTCCCTATGATGACATCTGAGAGCTCTTGGGCTCGGGCCATCCCGTCCTGTGCAGCTGTTAGTGAATGGGTGTGTGTCACTGCAGGCTTACAGAGACAATGTGATCTCAACAGGGGTTATGATAATAGTTCCCAAATGCAGACCTAGAAACTGCATGTGTGCTGCATTAGAAACTCCTCGGCCTGCCCAGCTTCTTAAACTAAAAGCTTTTTTTGTTGGCTTTCTGCTTAGAAACCTGCCATTATTACAAATAACTGCTTGCCATTGCTGATCTATCCCTCTATCTATCAATCTATCTATCTGTCTGTCTATCCTTCTATCTTGCTATCTATTCATCCATCTCCTGCTGTCTCTCTGATGTGTTTGTGTGCAGACCAGTGACTTGGATAATGTTCCAGAGGAAGCGGTGGCTCACAGCAGTAGGCAGGAGCTGTCTAGAAAACACAGTGATGAGGGTGAGTATCCATTGCGGTACACTGTGTGCATCTGGACCGAAGCCAGATAGTGACACAGGGAAAAAAGAAGAAGTGTTGTATTACTCTTCCCACAAGAGACGCCGGGGAGGGTTGCAACATCGAATTCTCTTTCTGTGAACCATCAAATCAGGTTTTTCACTGTTTTCCGCTGAGGTGGACTCACTCTTTTTTGGAAGTGTTTGTTCACTGTGAATCATCTGTAGACTTTCCAGTGGTTAAAGCTTAAAGACGGGTTTTTTTTTTTTTCCACTTTTCCTCCTTTAAGCTTGTTTTGTGCTCAGCCCTTGATAAAATGGCGGCCGGGCTCCTTCACCTGCTCGGTGGGGGGGCTGCACAAAAGGATCTGCAGCGAAGGGCAAGATATTGACCCTTTGCATCCCTGCGCTTTCAATCTGTGCAGCAAAGGCAGACGTATAGCCCCAGTGAAAATGGTGGAGTGCGGACCCTGTCACTGGAAAATGGCATTTCAAGGGCAGATACAATGCTGACCAGTATCCTTCAAGGAAATAAAAAACAGCTGACCCGCCAAATAAAAAAGAAACGAAATGAAACACCTTCTGCTCTCCCTCTTAAGCTGCGCTATGTGCCCGCCAACAATTCCCCAAGCTGTGCACTTGAGTTTCTTGAGAGTGCTTGGCGAAGGGAAAGACACACACATATTTATGAGCGTCTTCCATTCTAAATGTCATTGGGATATTCTGCGGCTTCGGCAATTAAGAAAGCAGGCGTTTCATCGTGTCAAGGTTTAAGCTGCAGCCTGCGTTGCTAAGACTTTTTTTTCCCAGGTGTTAAATGCTATTTAATTTTGTATTCATCGTCATTAGTCTCAATAAGTGATTTGTTGTTGTTTGTTCTTAGTTTTCACAGTGGTGGAGAACGGGACGGAGCATTTCCACCAACCAGAGAGGAAGCCTGAGGATTCACCGGTGAGAAAGTCAAACGTTCGCTTATTTTTTTTTTTTAATGCTAATTTAGTGTGAAAGATCACAGGAGGGACGAGTGAAGGGCAAATGCCTGTGTGTGTGCAGGTGTGTGTGTGTCCGTGTGCGTGTTTAGAGTTTAGATGCCTTGGCAGGGCTGTACTTCTAACATAAATGTATGTCAATAATGTAAATTAAGCATACTGAATTGATTCGGGGGGGTAGGAGGGAGAACAATTTAAAGTTCTCTTTGTTTCTTTTCAAGGGTTTTTTGTAGGTCTCCAGAGGAAACAGCAGTCAATTCTTTACATCTATATTTTCCCCAAATTTTCCACAATACTACATTGCAAAAAATCTCTATCTTAACAAGTCATTTATTCTCCTATTCAGTTTTAAAATTTTGTTTTTCTTCTAACAAGGTGAAAAAAATCTGCCAGTGGAACGAGATAATCCCACTTGTTTCTAAAATGCTAATTAACTTGTTTCCAGAATTTTCTTGAATCAAGCATCATTTTCTTGATAATCCAGCTGATCTCTTATTCTGCCTTGTTTCAACATATATAGAAAATAATCCTAAAACAAGTGAAACGGCATTGGAAATAAGTGGGATTACCTCAACCCACTGGCAGATTAAAAAACAACAACAACAATAAGATTACAGTAAGAGGGAGATTTTTGCAGTGTCATAATTACTCGGCAGCTCGGGGTCCAGGTGGGTTTCAGTGGTGCTTTCTCAGAACCGTCTGTGCTCGCTGACCAGTGCCTGAACCCTGTGCAGTCAGTCTGAGAACTGATCCTGAGCCAGTCCGTACCGGGTCCGTCAGCACGCTGCACTTGGCCCGACTCCATCAACGCTGCCGAATTTCCCAGGAGTTGGAGGGGAAACTTCTTTTCCTGCCGTAACAAATCAAAGCCGAGCTGACTCGGGCCGCTGATGGGGATAAACTCTGACCCCGGAGTTTGGATCTGCAGCTCTGGAGTCTTGTGGTGCAATATCCATTCCCCACAGTACATCGAGTGCTGACAGTGCAAAATTCATGCCGATGAAAGAAAAGGGGTAAACCCGTACGAATATCATATTACCCCCTGTAGTGTAGCTATGAATATTTCATGGGCATATTTCAGAAAAGCTTTGTTTGTTGCTTTTCTATATTTTCAGCCTCCATGATGGGATTTGGTGGGAGCGGCGCAGGGTTTACAATGGCAGCACTCACATCCATTGCGCATATTTCCTCTTTGCAGCCATCTTTCCTGTTTACCTTTTAGTTTTACATGTTTATCTCTGTTGTCAACAATGGAAAAAGACCAAGACACTTGGGCAAAGTGAAGTAACCAGTGGTGGGTGGGTGCTGCTCAAGTAGAAGTATTGTTACGTTGCTGATATTTCAATCAGAAGTAGAGGTACTGCTGTAAAAATATATTTAAGTGAAAATCCAAAGCAGATAATTTAAAATGCAAACAGAGTAAAAGTTATTGAATGACTTTTTTAGAAACAATAACTTTGATATGATCTTTTTCATGCAATTCTAAAAGAATGAGCGTATAAAATTCTGCTAGATTATTTTAATTGGAAATTACAAAAAGAAAGTGCACCAACAAAGTAAAGTCAGAGTCCTCTTCTCATCTCTGCTAACTGACTGTTCACTGTGAAAGGCTCCACAATTTGTCAGTTTGTGTTGGTCCAGTGTGTCGTGTTTATAGAGAGCTGACAAACTTTGTATTCTGTAATGGATGTGATTTAAAATGAAGCTTCAGCGAAAATGTGCTGAGGTAAAACTAAAATTACTGACCAGCATGTAAAAGCTGCTCAATTCCAGTAACATGGCTAAGTGTAATAAGTTACTTCCACCTCTGCAAATAAGCATGCGAGGCAAACACACATGCACAAATCTGCTCTGCACACACCCAATACAATCTCCCGGTCCAGTCAGCCATTTCAGAGAAGAGACATGAAGTGCTTTGTGGTGTTATCAGGCTGGACTGAGCACAGCTGGCAGCGGGCTGTTTGTCTGTCGGCCGACAGGTCCATTAGATCAGGCTGGCGGACAGACAGATGGAAGCTCTGCAGGGTAATGAACAGAGGAAAACATTCGATGATCCTCCACCGAGGAAGGAGCCTCCAATCAGAGATGTGAGGCATGCATGCACACACACAGACATGCAGACACGTATTTAAATACACACAGATAGAAGTGCACACCGGATCGCCGTCTGTCCTCATTCTCACATTTACTGCTGAACTCCCAGAGATGACTTGATAAAACAAACAATGCGGTCAGTAATGTGACGTCTTCTTCTTTGGATTTATTGTCGGTGGAGTTTGAGTTGTTGTAGCTGGCGCTCTTCTCTTTGACTGCTCAGCCGTGGTGGCCTCTACCGCTCACCCAGTGTTCACTGCAAATAAATCTTAATCATAACAAGTTATTTAGTCTAATGTTAGAGGTAAAATCTTGTTTTCCTTAAAACAAGTGAACAAATTTGCCAGTAGGATGAGATAATCCCACTTGTTTCCAATGCTAAGCATCATCCCACTGGCAGATTACACAATGCTCTGCTATTTCATAAAAATGTAAGCATAATTAATGGAACAGTTCCCCAAAATACAAAAACAGATATTTTCCCACTTAGCACTACTGAAATCCATCCAGATTCAGTGTGATTTGGCAACGTTTCCGCTCTGTCCCCCTTCGCCCCAATACAATGGGGCTGGATCGGTATTAATTTTGTGGATCTCAAACTGTCAAAACTTTACATGTGAAAAACTCAACAGCAGCAGCTCTTTCCAAAAACCAATACCACTGATATCGGACATAATCCACAGCCCTCAGGGGCGAAAGAAAAGTTTTGTGGGGAACTATTTCCTGCCAAAGACCGCCGGCAAACTTTATTTATCCACCATCAAGGACTAAGAATTCAGGCAAACTTTATTTATCCACCATTAAGCAGTTTGAATTCTGGGCAGACAGACACAGTTTGTCCTATTGCATTGGGGTGCCAGGAAACTGCAGGAAGGAAACCTCACCAAATCACACATAAACTATCTGGATGAATCGACTGTACGAGGGCTAAGTGGGAAAATATTTCTTTCTCTATTCTGGGTGACTTGTTCCTTTAACTTGTTGGTTATTTTCTGACACATTTCCACCCCTGCACACACAGCGCTGCCTCCTGCTTTCTTTTCCAGTGCCTTAGTTACAAAGGTCGCCGTTATCGTGGCCCGCCTGAGCTCCCATCCATTGTTCCAGGCTCGCGCAGCGGAGCGAGGCTTTCAAGGCCAGACAGGAGCTCTTAGTTAACCATAATGGATTGCCATTGGTTGTTACTGTTGCTCTCACCCAGAGACCGGAGCAGCAGTTTGCCTTGTGGCCGCCGTAACTCAACCCATCCATCAGCCGCATCGCCATCCTACCTGGGTGATGCATCGGGAGCCGTTTCCTCGCCACGGCGGAACCGGGGAACTTCTCTTCATTACGATACGGCGCCGCGGCTTCCGGGAAAGCAGATGCCTCTGTTGTCTCGCAAAAAAATAGCCATGTGTCTCCGGGCCTTTTCTCGTATCTTCCAACAGGCACGAAAACAGGATACGTTATCTGTGCGTTTGGATGAATTTCAGCGACACAGTAGGCTGGTTTGAGGCTTAAACCATTGGTGATGAAACAGGGAAAAACAAGAGAAAACTGTTTTTTTTTTTTTTATATTATTTTTCGAGCAGGTGCGAAGAGTGCCACAGCACCAGAATCTCTCTCTCTGCTAATTGTGCTAACACATCCCCAACAACTTCCTCTCCACCCACACCTCTCTCCTCTTTTAATTTCCTGAGTGTTTATGAAAACCAAGGGATCCTGCGTCTCCCACTCGTGTTGATGATGGATTAAAGGGGAACAGATTGCAGAACAACTTCCTCTGTTCCTCGGTCTATCAGCCGGCTGTAAACAAGGGCTTCTCCCACTTGTGTGAATGTTCAAATGCTTCGCTATATTGTTGCGACGCGATCACAAGAAACGTGACTACTGCACAACAGTTGTGGTTAAGGTGATTTGTGTGTTTCTCCGCGTGTGTGCCTGTGCATTTTTCATTCTGCTTTCCCTTTTTAATTCGAGAAAACCATCTCTCTGTGTTTGTGTGTGTGTGTGTGCGTGCGTGTGCATGTGTGTTATCTAGAACGAGCAGAGCCAGATGCAGAAAGACGTCCTGCAGCTCAACACCTATGTGGCCTTGTACAGTTTCACTCCCCAGGAGAGTCAAGACCTGGAGATGAGGTTAGTTCGCACTGGCATTCACACACACACACACACACACACACACATGCACAGTCCACTGCAGAAAATCTCCATCTTATCAAGTCATTTAGCCTCTTATTCGGTGTGAAATCTGCCAGTGGCATGAGATAATTCCACCTATTTCCAGAATATTCTTGAATTAAGTGTCATTTTCTTTATACTAGTGGGCTGATCTGCTTCATTCTGCCTTGTTTCAGCAAAAGAAAAATTCCTTAAACAAGTGAAACTGCATTGAAAACAATTCAGATTATCCAATTTTACTGGCAATTTTTTAAAGTTTATTTTGTATCATTATTCATTTTTTTCCGACAACTTTAAGACTGAATGTGAGACTCAGTGACTTTTTTTTTCCAGTGCTTACGTTTTAACTAGAAATCGCACTGCAACCCCCATTGGCATTACTCAGTGGAAACAATAATACAGTACCTGTCCAGCGAGCGCAGATGAAATATAGCCGGCTGACTGACTCTGACATGCCCACAATGATTTCTTTTGATGCATTTTTCTCTCGTCCAAAACATCCCGGAGGAAAAAAGAGGGGGGGAGGGAAGTACAATAGTTCTTCTGCAGGAACCATTGTACTTCTCTGAGAAATCTGACGTGAACCCTCTACGCAAGTTAATTAATTCCAACTCTTTTGAATTCATTTATAGACAGGCGTGATTCTGCAAAGATCATCTGCCAGGGACCATCTATTACAAACAGTGCACCTGCTTAAAAACAATGTCAAAAAAATGATGATGCCTTTTATATTCCAGGTATTGTGGTTATGATTCGTTTTGATTTGGGGAGCACTTTAGTGTTCTTGTACTTTTCGCATCTTACCTCAACAGCCTGACTGGTTTCAGTCACAGTGAGGCTGACAAACGAGAACAAATTGCATGTTTTTTATTTGCAGAATCTGAAATCTTGATATACTGTGTGATTATGCATGATTATACACATAGGAGCAGTGCCAAAAATACAATCACTGATTTTCGAACACAGTCCGGCCCTGCTGGCGTCGGCATCTGACCTACAGCGGCACACCAGGACGTGTGATTGGTTTCTGGAGTGGATTTGGAGTTTTATTTGTTGGCTCCTGTTGCTTTCATAGTAACAGTCACAGTCTAAAATCTCCTTGTATACTGAACTGCGCACACACTGGACACAAAACAGCTACAGACACTAATGAACAGCTCTCTGGTCCTTGTTGTGTTCCTCTCTAATGCCTTTTTTTTATTATTATTGAAGGAAATCCAATTGTCTGTCGTTAATATGTGTCTGTTGTCTGTTGTAGTCTGTGTAATCACTAAGCCTGGATTCAGACAGTAGCAGAGACTCCAAAGTGGACAGGAATAGATTCACAAAAGGATCTAACTGCTTTCCCTGTTGTTGAGCAGGAGGCCTCCGGTGTGGCCTCGCAGCTAGGAACCTGTCTTCCCTGACAGTCTATAAATATAAATCAATTTCACGTCTTGCCACATTAACCTCGACAGCGATTCTTTCAAAAGTTATTTTCAAGAGAAAACCAGCAACGTGTTATGTTTTCCGAGCTGGAAACTTTAGGGGGTGTAACGAATCGTTTGCTGCATCGATGAATTGATTTTAAATTCTGCTGATTCAGCTGCGTCCATCCGCTAAAATAGATAAACAGAATGAATCGCTCTGACTTTGGCCTGTATCGATATGAAATGATCTAAATCAAATCATTCATGTTCCATAAAAAAGAAGTCTAACGCTGTGTTGATACAACAAAATACTATGAATGACAACATTTTTTTATTTTTTTTTTCTAAATTTTGAAGAGGAAAATTATAGTCTTACAGCATTCCATGTATTTAGTAATGGATATCAAATATTGGAGTAATGCATTGAATCATGATTTACAAATTTAAATCTAGTTGAATCATTCCAAAAACATAAAACAAAACAAAAAAGTGGCTACATGGCTTGCTGCACTTCTCTCAATGGGCTGAAACTTTCAAACTAACGTGGACCTTCAGCAGCGTGAAATGCTTTACGATCAGAAAACTGCTCCCAAGTCTAGATGGCACATCTTCCATCACTCACTCACATCCCTATCCAACCTCGCTCCCCAATGCACTTGTTTTGCATGCTGTAAAATTATGGATAAGGCAGAATTAGGCTAAAAACAGTGTGTTTTCGCATTTTTAAAATGACACAATTCTCTAAAAGCTGATATAAAGCTGAGATTTGTGCATTAGACACTACAAATCTATGATTGTTTCTTTGTGCTTTAAGTATTTAGCTTCCTCCCCCTGCACCACGCCACTATAGATGTGTATTTTTATGTGCGTACAGCAAATAAACACATAATGGAATGATAATTCACAGCTGTCAGTGCTGTTATCTGTACTTTACCAGCCTATCTTAATGTCTCCAATACCATTTTAAATCCCAACCTCAATCTCAAGTTTAGTGTTTTATCTCCTGCCATAACGGTGATGGATTGGGCGTTTTCTCTAACAGCGTTTGAAATAGGCCCTTAGGAAAAAGAGCATTTGTTGTGAACAGTCCTTCAGCAACAAGTATCCAATTGCTCCTGGTTCTCATAGGTGTCCAAGGAGGCTTTACAGATAGGAGACTGCCTCTCTCTCTCTTTCTCTGTCTCAAACACACACACACAAACACACACACACACTCGTCGTTCTCCTTCAGACAAACTTCAATCATCAGGCTTCATTTGATATTCATTGACTCCTTCTCGAGGATTCCCCGTCCGCTGATCGCCGCCGTACAGTCCGCGCTTCACAAGTGTTGTTTTAAATCTCCTCTGTTATGAAAGCCTACTTTGAGGTTGTTCTCCCGAGGATCCCATGGCAGACAGTAATCAATACATCACAAACCGAAGCGCATAAAGAGCACAATGGGGGAGGGTTGGGGTGCGGG
>OMLF01028789.1:20428-57670 GCA_900302615.1 Holocentrus rufus
TTGGTTCTCATAACTGCTTTTTTGAATTTCTTTATCACTGGAAAAAAAAAGAAAAAAAGAATTAATTAATTAATTTAAAAAAATCAGACAGCTGGTTCATGGGAGTTAATTTGGCTTTGTGGTATATTGGATATATGATATTTTGGATCATTTGTCATTGCAGACCCTGGAATGAAGCCTGTTGTACTTAAATGTGATGTGAAATGTGAAATCTTGATAGAAGAAAACTTTTCACAACGAAACAAAAAAAAATTTCTTTCTTTTTTTTGCATGCTGCCCCACAATTGTCCCACAATACTGAGTGTACTCTGTTGCCATGACAGCACCATAAAGTATGTTTTGTTTCTGTCAGTGTGCATGTTACTGCTTTTTGTCTTGTGATCTTTTGATGCGTGTTCCCTGTTCTGAAATCCCTCATAAAGTAGATCTCCATAAGAAGATAAGTACCCCAAACAGCCCTCAAAACTGTTTATCTTGTTATTTAAGTTCTGTAAGAGAAGCATGATGATGCAACGCTGGTTTAATAACTCAGACCCTCGTTTGTTTGGTTGTACTATTGCCTAACACCTCAAAACAAACTGGAGTCACAGCAGAACTCCCATTGACTTACACTGAAATGTGAAATAGTTGGAAAGACCTGAAATAAGATTTTGATTAATCATTTGTTGATGTTTATGGGATTTCAAAAACAAAAAAACAAAACAAAATCATCTTTACTCTACATACTACAATGATTATCTCAATGATTATAACCTTTTTCTGTTACATTTGACACACTGAAATAAAGATTGTGTACAACAAAGGTTTCCTTTTCTTGAACTGCTCATCTCAAATGGCTGAAAATGCCATGAAATATAATAATCTACACCTTAATCGACCTTAATCGGTCAAACCAACCAATCAGAAAAACATAGAGTTCACCATAACAGTTATTAAGATATATTGTGTCATAATGCCATTAAATGCATGATTTACTGCCATTCAGTTAGTAATAAAGATAGAGGAAGAATGGTGAATTTATCAACCGAGCAACTTGTATTTGCCTTTTTAGCTGCATTGATGAGTTATGAAATGGAAAAAAAAAACATCCTTTCCTTTTGTCCCTATTCATGCTACCTGTTCACATGGTCAGAGAGTGGGCACTGTCACAGCAATGGCAGTTCATTTTCAATTAACTGTCACCTAGCAACACATTCAGGTAGTCAAGAGACATGTAAGCAAATAAGATGGCACAGCTTTTGTCCTAGATACACATGGGGAAACGTAAAAGGGAGACAGAGATGCACAACTAATATCCTACATGATTAAGTAAGTTTGATTCTGACAATGATATATATTCTTTGCTGCTTGACTTTCCTTTTTTTTTTTTTTTTTACTTTCACATGCAAGGCCATTACAGCAGAGCTTTGAATCCCTCTGAAAAATCGTCAAGGAGACGGAAATACAAACCTAATGCACACTGTTAAAACAGGCCAAAGCTCAATCGGTATAAGACCCCTTTATCCACACAAGTTCTGAATATTTATGTGTGCATTCTGAATATGTATGTGCTTTCATCCCTCCTTTTATCTTCGCGAAGCTGAAGGCATCAATGGAACACTTGAACAGCAGCACAAAGGACTTCAGCTTTTTCATGAAGCTTCTTAATGTAGATCCATTGTGTTCACCAGAGCAGTAGTAGCAGGTTTGTTCCCACCTACATGCCAGACTCCAAACCTGTGCCCGCCCTCACAGCCACCCAGGTTTTTATCAGGTACAACAGCAATCACCGTGTCCCTGGATGATGTCATTTCCTCTCCACACTGTCCTATAAAAGCGGGTGCCGTTGCAGTGAGGTGCTGGTGGAGAGAGCAGAGGACGGAGGCTGCGGGGTCACCGATGCCGAAGGAAATTTAGCTCTCCAGAAATAACGAAAGGCGGCCAAGTTTTGTTCAGAATGCTCCCATAATCCACCGACTTTACTCGAAGGGGGGGCAAATTTGACCTTCTGAAACAAGCTTTGTCATTTTCTATTCCTGGAGAGCTCAATGCGCCTTTATTTGCAAAAGATGATCGGGAGAGGATTGTTCATTTTGACAACATTATCCAGCTGCGGTAAGACAATCGCAAACCTTGTTAAAGTTGCTTGATAATCACGGCGCGGTCTTTTGTTGCGCGAAATCTGCATTGTGTGTGGTGTCCCTTTCTCGGTTCAGCACCAAAGACAGCGCCAAACACTGTCGAAAGATGTTGCTGATTGAATGAGATTTTTTTTTCCTTTCCCAGTGAAGCCTGCCGGGCAGAAGAGAGATTTAACCTGCACCTCTAGCGCATTTAGTCCCTTATTAGGTCTTACAAGAAGTTAAAACTGATTTGCTATTCAGATCCTCCTGTAATCTGCACCCAGGGATCATAAGGTGTAAAATCAAAAAGATCAGCCGACAAAATTTGCTCTTCAAGCCATGTTTTTTTCTTCTTTTTCAGTTCTGTCATTGCCAGTGACTTCAAGTCACTTGGAGAATGAAGACGTCAAGGTAAAATTTGCTTGCATTATTATTATTATTATTATTATTATAATAGCAGAGTATTAATAGTAGTATTAGTATTTGTAACAATAATAGTACTAGCATTAGTAATGGTAACACAGCGATATTTTTTATTTATCCTGCTCTTATATGATAATAAAGTAAGCCTAAATTCATATATTACATTATAAGATGTTCATTACACCTGGTGTATTTGATAAATGATTAATTTTAATCAAAATGTTCCAAAGACAACTTGGACTTGGCACTCTGGAAATTCCTGCATGACTTTTCACACAAAAAGACAAAATGGTTAGTCATATATAATCCATGCAATTTAACTTGTATTAAATATCTCATCCACTAGGGGCAATCTCAATATGACCTTGTTAAAATTAATAAATACCATTCTTGATTTGAAAGCAATAGAAAGTCATGATCATCCCAGTTGTTTTGTATGGTGGATCCATTTCACATCTTGAATGACTGACACATGCTACTGAACTGGAGGGGGAGAGATAAATAGATAAAAGAGAGAGAGAGAGAGTGGAGAGAGAGGAGAGAGATGAAGGTGCTGCTAGAATTAGATCTAGAGGGATAATAATACGAGAGAGGCAGGAAGAAGCTGCAAAGAAGTGTAGGGAATATGATTGAGTGAATGTTCAAAGAGCTGAGAGACAAAAGAAGAAGGCGCTGATGAGTGAGGAAAGTAATCAGACATGTTGGACTGGCTTGACATTCAAAGCACAGTGGGAATGAAAAATGATTCTGCAAAAATTCTGATCCTCTAAGAGTTTCATATCTCTGAATCAGAGAGCAGGGATGCATCCAAGACGCGAGCAGAGGAAATAAAAAATACACAAATTGTCTGATTTTCTTATAATTTATCATAGATGCCATAAATAAATCTGTCATCCATTATGGAGAAGAGGCAGCATTTTCTGGCAGAGCATTCCTGACTCATTTGGAGGCTAACAGCATTATAGTTTAGCACAGTATTTAACGCTGAAGTTGTCACTCTCGCCGATGGCAACAATTCAAATTCACGTGTGTGTCCTCTGTCTCCTCAGGTGATGAAATGCATTGTGGAGGCACTGACAGATGTGTTATCGAGGCCACACTCTCTGCCTATCAGTCAGGAGTGTCTGGTCATACTGAAGACAGGTGAGCACTTCAAACTATTTCATGTTTATTCATATACCTCACAAAAGTTAAAACGCATATTCTTTCACTGGAAGACGGTGCAGTGGATGCTTTAGCTGCTTTCCCCTAATGCTCCTTTGCTTTAAATGCAGTGATCATCATTCTCCTGCTAACCTGCACTTAAAAATAATATCATATATCTATGGAGCTCACTGTATGTCAACCCTACCATGAGAACAATATCTTCTTCAAACAAACCATCGGCTTTGTAACAGAGCCAATATTTGCTATTTTTCATCATGAATGCGCCGCGCTCACACCATAAGGTTAATGGATTGAAGCAATGGCCGCTGGGTAAAAGCTTGCAGCAGAGTGGTATGTACAGTAGGGTCACTAGGACTGAGTCAAGACTATTCAATTACATAGCCATTGTATTACCTTGATGCTGCCCTTGTGAAAAATCAATCATAGCACTACTCACACGGCTTTTGTTACCGACGCCGCGAGAGGGAAATTGAACACTGCCACAGGAATGGAAGAGGAGAGTGGAGAGGGAGAGAAAAGAAAAGGGAGTCAAAGTCATGGTGAAAATGAAACAGCAAAGAGCTAAGAGAGGAACAGTGGAAGAGATAGAAAGCAAGACAGATACAGGAGCACGGTATAGTAGTTGTCTTTTTGCTTGCTGTGTATGCGCTGCTCTTAGCGGGTCAGCAGAAAGACGGGTGCTGCTGTAATTCACTGGAGGCGTCTCTGCGAGCCAAATGATTAATTGTGCTCTCTCGCTTTGAAAGCGATAAATTTCAGGGCAATTAACTCTGACGAACGCCGAGGCAAAGTGCTGAGTCTAAGTGATGCTGTAAGACATACACCTTTGTGTTACAACTGCAGCGCTAGTGGAGTGTTTTTTTATTTTTATTCTCATTCCTATGTTGTGTGTGTGTACGTGTGTATTCTGCAGATGACAGGCTTGTTACTATCCTTCGCCACCATAACTTTCTGAAGGAGCTGCAGCACATTGCTGTTCAAGGTGAGTCACAGATCTCACAGTGCCGGGGTGATGTTTGTTTCTGCACTGAACATACTGCAGTACTGACTTGCTCCCTTATCAGCAAATGGGAGGAATGAATATTTGAAGGAAATGTGTGTTGGAATGACTTGTGAAGTTCCTGCACATGTCTTACATGTCTGAAGTCGACGCAGGAGACATGGAAGGAACAAACTAGATAACATGAGTTTCAATCCTAGGTGACCAAGAGAGGGCTCAAGATGACATTGTAGTCTCGGATCATGTGACCCACGTTCCTCAGACCACTGATCCAGTTCCTGGTGAGTTTCTTTAAAGGCTGGGATTCAGAGTCAGATGTAGCCATTTAAAGGTGACTGCTACTACACTTCAGAGATGTTCCGTGTGAGCTGTGCTGTTAATTTGTTATCACGATTCAGCAAAATTTGGTCTGTTCCATTTTGAGGAACATTACTTGGCATTTTAAGGGCTGTCAGGATGATGCATCACTTCCCATTGCAGGGTGTCAGTAAAGCAGCGCTGACAACCAGTTTGTGTGAATGCCATTTTGAGACGAGTGGAGAAAAGTTACAGAGGTGTATAATTTAAACGCTGCAGATGCTTTCTCTGGACAGAATTGGGTCAAAGATGAGGCCCTTACACCTGAGAACACATGTGCCTGTTTTGAAGTTAGTGCCAGACTCACTGGTGGGCAACTAAGGAACCGGGTGCTACTTTGTTGACACAAGAGAAATGGCCAATATAGACGACAACAAAAGAACAAGCAAGGACAAAAAGTTCCAGTCTGTTATAATACTGCATATAAGATATTGTCATTATCTAATATGCAGTGTGTTACCACCAGTCCAGATATCAGATGGCTTTAAATAGCAATTTTACACTGAGTTTGAGCTTCCTCTGCCCACTGCGCAAATTGATAAAACGCAAGAGAGTGGGTGTGAAGAGCAGGGGAGAGGAGGGGGGGTTTGGGTTGAACCAGACTGGTGAAAAGAGGAACAGGATGGAGTGTCTAAAAACCTGCCTTTATACAAGAGAGGGAACTTTTATTTTGACATAATTTAGAGCAGTTGTCCTTGAACACGGTTGCAGCCCCAGCTGAACGCTGGCTGCTGGTTTTAGCCACTGGAGGGCGAACTGGACCAGGTTTAGTGAAATAAATGTGGTTACTCTAAGTGCTATTGCCAGTACTCAACCTTGTGGTTGATTTTTGCATGCTATAAAAGAAGTAGGTAAACGTTTTCAAAGCATGCACTTGTGAGGTTTTGGAAGGATCTTACAAAGTCAGATGCATTGCAGCATTAATTGGTGCAAATTTTTCATTTATTGCTCACAAAAGTTGGCTGACAAGTACGCACTTTCTCCATCTAGCATGAAAAGACAAATTTGACAATCAATATTGTGTAACCCTTTTAATAAACTGTAGTGCTCTTTGTCTAAGTGCCTACTTTTAGCATCCTCGGGAAATCAATTCCTCCTAGTGAATTATGCCTCCACCCCTCCCCTCTTCCAGATCAATCCATGCTGGATGCTTTGGGCGGACCGGGTGAAAGATCTATCCTGAACCAGAAAAGGAAGACAGCGAATGGAGATGGAGGAGAAGAAGAAGATGACAGAGTGAAAGATGAAGAGTCACAGGAGCACAGTGAGAGAGATGGAGAGGAGGAAGAGAAGAGGGAAAAAGAGTCCGTGAGTGACTGGAGCGAGGGCAAGGCTGAAAGGAGGGAGGAAGAGGAAGAAGAAGAAGAAGAGAAGCGAGTAAACTCAGAGGAGAATTCTGAGGAGGGATATGAGGAGGAAAACATGACTAAAGAAAAGAAAGGCAAGTGGATCTCCATATGTTTCTTATTTCTTTCTAGCTTGTCTTTTGTTTTTGGCAATGAAAAAGAGGAAAAAGCAAAAAAGATGATGCGCAGTGCATGTACACAAACCAAGCAGAGCAGTGAGGCTCAAGTCAAACGAGATTTATTTTCACCCGAGCATTAAGGGACATCCAACCAAATTAAAAGATGGAATGCAGTCGGCCCAAAGTAAGACAGACAGCAGAATTTAAAGGAGGGAAGAGGCCAGAAAAATTGCCTTTTAGATGGAACTGCCTGCACCACAGGACTAGTTGATTGATAGAAGCGCTTCCATCTGCGTGATGAATTTCAGCCCCCACCAGCCCCCACTGTGGATAGAGGCCAACGTAACTGGCACTCTGACAGCACAACAACAGAATTGATTAACTATCCCAATGTCCCTAGAATTCAAATGACGACGCAAGCTCACTTACACATCCAATCATTCACAGTCATCTCTAAAATTGTGCTGCAAAGTACGCAGGGAGGAGAAAGTAATCTAACTTTTGACTTTTGTTATCTTCAAATTTCTTTGGAAAAAAAAATCTCAAAGCTAAAATGGCAAAGCTCCAGGAGCACAATGAAATGCCTTCTGCAAAGGGTAGATTCAGCCAAGCAATGTGATCAATTCCAGCCATGCTGTTAATTCCCATAAAGCACAGATAGCAGTACCATGGGCAAAGCTGCCAGCTGGCAAGAAATATTTCATTACAAGGAGTGAAACCTTGCTGGTGGTTAAAGAGTATTCCTCATGGTAGCCTGAGATGTTTCAGGAAGGAAACAGAGAGAGAGAAAAAAACAGACTATGCTCTTTCTTTTTCATTCCCAGGTGATGAATCTGATGAAAAGAGAACTGCACCTGAAGACAAATCAGAGGAGAAGAAATTTGCCATGGAAAACGAGGAAGAAAGAGAAGACGAGGGGGTACAGAAGAAGAGATCTTCGCTTTTCTCACATGATGACACGCAAGCCGAGAGGGAAGAAGAAGAAGAGGAAGAGGATGAAGGGGAGATGAGGAGAGGGAGCAGAGAGGGCCTAAAGCGCTGGAGCAAGAGGGCCAAGGGCTTACCAACAAAGAAGAGAGCGGGAGAGGCGGAGGGGCAGCAGCTCGGCGGCGAGCAGCAAGTGCCTCATCACTCCAAGGAGGTCGTGGGAGAAGAGGAGGAGAAGAACAGAGGGAGCGCACAGAGGAGTCCGGAGGTGAAGGAGCTGCAGATGATCGCTCGGAGGGCGCCCGAAGAGAGGAGGGGGTTAGAGGAGGAAGGCAGCGCGAGCCGAAAACCAGAGGTGCATTTTCAATCCCGTTATCTTCCTACAGTAACTGTGTTGTAGTGTCATGAACCTTAAAGGAATAGTTCACCCAAAAAAGTTATTTTCCCACTTACCCCTATGCAATTTATCATTCCAGATAGTTTCTGTGTGATTTGATGACGTTTCCAGTCTGCTGCAATCTTCCCAGGCACCCCAGTACAATGGGGCTTGATGGGTATTTGATTGTGGAGTTCAAACTGTTACAAATTTACATGCTTGTGTTCTTCGACTGCAACCCATATCTAATGCTGGTGTTAGGGTTTGGAAATAGCCCCAATCCTAACCCTAATCCGAAGCCTTAACCATCTTTAATCTAAGCCCTAAATTTAACCACCTTGGGAGGAGAATAATGTGGGTATTGCATGAGTGTTGAGGTCTTCTTGTCTGCTGCTAGACCTTATTGGGACAGACTAGAAACCTTGCCAAATCACACATATCTGGTTGGATAGATTGCAATAGGGGTAAGCGGGAAAATGTATATTTTTATATTTATATTACAACATCTTGGTTTTTATATTTTGGTTGGACTGTTCCTTTAAACAATAACGTATCCAGAACACACACTGTTGCTGGTTTATAGACTGAGAGGCTTGCTCGTTGGAGTGCAGAGGCTGAGCAGACTGGTTTGCGAGCTCAGGGCCAGAACACTGAGTCAGGTGTCAAAGTCTTCTGCAGCGTGCCAAAAAAATGTTGGAGCAGAATCCATCCCACAGCTTCAGTCCCATCAGGGTACAAAACGCCGCAGCTATTGCCTGGCAGACCGTTCAAAGGGAGCGATCAAAAGACTAGTATTGTTGATGGTCACAAGCTATCACACATTTAATCAAGTGATAGAGAGGCTTAAACAGGCTATTCTGAAAATAATGTGTCCGTGCTGAAAGCCAGAAAAACACCGCGAGGAAGGATTGTTGTATGTGAGAATGGGGTTTGCATATATATGTACTGCACCATTCATTTCTGTATCTCAGTATATTTTTTCTGCGGCTCAATATCTTTTTTTGTGTCAGTATCTTTTTCTCACTTGCTGTCTTCTCAATATATCTGCAGGAGCCAGAGATTGAGAGTCTGGCAGCCATCGAGTCAGAGCTTGAAAGCGTTGCCCAGAAACTCCATGAGCTGAGGCGAGGCTGAGAAGAGACTGATACAAAGATGACACCACAACCTCTTCTGCCTCCTCCTCCTCCTCTTTACCAGCTGCCTCTGTTTTCCACAGACAGTGTGCGAGTATGAGAAAAGATTTGATTTCTCGAGGAAGCCCACTTGCGCCACACTGCTGCAGCCTCCCTTGCAACACTCCGTCTCTCACATACATTAGCGTAGATGCACACTGCAGCTAGACATGCATACTAACAAGCATACAAACACATGCTCTCTGCACATATATATATAACATAACACATGTATGCGCGCATACACGGCAATGGGACTATTTCTCTGTTAGGGTAACAACTTGTTTTCCTTCCCTTCCTCTCACTCTCTCCATCCTCTGTCACTTTCTCTCTCCCTCTCCCTGCTTTAGTGTAATAATGTATCTTGCCTGCTTTTCAGATAATTTTAGCACTGCTCATTGACATACGTGAAAAGTAAAGGCAGTTACAATTATATACCAACTGAAAAGGTGGGATTGTACAGTAAATTTCATGTATACATGTACAAAGCTACTGATTCTTTCTGAAAAGCTACGCTTGATTATTATAGATATACTTGAAAGAAATCAAGCCACGGAAATAAGTGGACATTTTTATCAGACAAATGGCTGGATTGTAATCTAAACCTGTGTGGAATTTCTGTGAGAAAACAAATAAAATTGGTTAGTTTATCTGGAGATTTCCATCTGATGAATCTTTTGGGACCTCTGAAGTCTAATTAATATTAGCACAATGACATGCAATAAACTTAATGTACTAACAAAATTGCTACTTTGTGGGTATTATAATGGATTATTTCAAGTGATAAAATGTCACATGATCTTCATATCAGTCTTGATTGTGCAACACCTAATATCTATGAAGACCAAAGAGTATAGGGGTTGTCATATTAAACAATGGCAATGTACATACAAAGATTTAATACACAAAGCATTTTTTTCCTTTGTTTCATCTGATCTTTGAATTTACCAAAGTGAACTTTCTGTGCCAAGTCATACACTCTTTTCTCACAGGAAAAACAGACATATTGATTCATACTGGAGATGCAGTTTACATTCAGCGCCCACAGCGTTGTTTGTGGGCGATGAGCTCAGAACGTGAATCATCACACTGACACACTGCTTCTGCTTCCAGCTCCAACACCAAAATCCAAAATTTTGTTTGGCTTCCACATTAAATGAATCATTTGATATTTGGTTATACTTAGCATTATATGCATTCTTACTGCACTTATTATCATACTTATTCATACTTATATAAACTTTGTATATACTTTTACTATACTCATATATATACTGTTCATATTTACTTTTATACTTTTGCCTTTTCTACTTATTATACTAATTATACAAGAAGAAGGAGAAAGTTAAAGGTTTAAAACAGACAGCAGATGGCGATATTAAACTGTCTGTTGGCAAGGCAAAGGCTGTGAATTTGGCTGTGTGAATGCCTTACTGAAAAAGAAAAGAAAATTAAAATAGAAAATGACAACAGTGCACAGAATACAATGAAAACTGAAAATATCTCATTATGAGACCTCATAAAATGTGCAATACTGACTAAAATAAGGCTCCAAACAATTTAAGTGAGATTAATTGGGATTAGGTAATCCCACGTTGTTTTTCTGCATTATTCCATTTGCTTGGTTTGCAAGAACTAAGGCTATTTCTCCACTTGGCCTACATTATTGATGAATTAAGAACCAGTGAAAGGAACGGATGCTACAATAACCCTGAATTTTAAAAAAAAACCTGTAAAATCTAATCAGCACATTACAAGTCATTAAATTAAAATGATCCCCACTTTAAAAATTCATGTGTTATGCCCATAATCAAGGACATTTAAATCAGTGTTAATACGATGCATACACAAACAGTGTTAAGATGTGGGGTGTTTTCTGGAGCTAGACCACATACACTGAATGGGAGACTGATACCATGAAATTACAAAATACTGTAAGATTTATCCCAAATTAGCTTTTTCTCTAGTGGTTTTTATCAGACAGATCTTTATCCTGAGGAAAATCCTTAAAGCTTCAAACATCTGACATCTGACATATTGTTTGTTATACCTTTGTCAGTGTTGTAGATTGAATGGTATCCCTGTTTAACATATATATAAGAAGGAACATGAAACAGCTTTCAATGTAAGTGGGTTAAAATCTATCTATCCATCAATGTATCTATCTATCTATCTATCTATCTATCCAAATGAGACAATAAACAAGAGGAGAGGACTTCCATGTTTGTATAAAAAATATAACATTTTATTTCCAGCTACAAAGTGAAAACATGTAACATTTTTGTCACACTTCTCAATAAAATAGTAAAAAATACTGTCGACAAAAAATACACTATCGATACATTTTGAAGCACAGAACAAATAACACTTTTGGCTTTTAAATTAACTTAAACTGTACAAGTATATACACAATTTACACATCAACAATAAAAAAGGAATGAAATTACAATTCTTCCAGTCTTTTTTCTATTTTTTTTTTCTTTTTACAAAACTGACACCTGGTTTCTATAGACACTTTGTTCCTTTCCTTCTGACCTGAATCTGTAAAAGTCAGCATGTCTTTTTTTTTTCTTCTTTTTTTTTTTTTTCTCAGTGCCGTGGCAAAGCCTCGAGGCGTGCCCACTATGTTCCATATCTAACCCTAAACTCAGCACGCTGCTTTCTTTCTCACCCCAACTCTAAGACGCCGGGCGGAAACTCTGACCTTTTCTTCACACTGCAGGCAGAGAAACGACGCAGAGACAAGGCCAACATTCAGGCCTGTGCGAACAGACACAAAAACACACACACACACACACGCACAAGGACACATTCAGACCTGTTTGGACAGGGGGGAACACTGGCCTGCTGTGGTCTGCTTGCTCCCTCTACAGCTGCTTGGAGTTTGTAGGTCTGGTCTGGACTTGGGGGTAAGGGGACAGGGCAGGGAGGGGGGGTGCTATTACCCACCTCATTTAGAGAGGAGATTATGGACACAGCTTTTAGATAAGGTATATAAACTATACACTAAAATGGACGGGCTTGACAATGAGATTTTAAAGGGAATGGCGCAGACAACCTGACGTTAGGTTTGTCAAAATCGACGTTATAGTGCAGGAATCTCTCGGAGCTGCTAAGCAACCCTCTGTCTGAGCTCTATAGGGCTGGTTGCACCAGCCATACAAAACACGCAGACACTTAGACAAGTGTCTGATCTACTGACTTGTACAATGAAACAAAATGTCAAACATAATAGAAGAAAAAAAAAACATATATACTGAGCTGCAAAATGAGATGGAGTTCTGTTGTTTTCAAGTCACAAGTTCTTATGGTTCTCTTGCGGCTCACGCCATGTCTCCCATCATCTTCTTGTAATACATGGACTCGAAGATATCGTTCTCCCCGGGGCAGTTGTGGTGGCAGGCGCAGGACTTGATGAACATCATGTGCTTCTTCATGACCTGTCCGTCGGGGCATTTGAACTCCATGGGCAGGGTGGTGGTCCTGTGGGGGGTGCAGCAGCGGCCGTCCAGGCAAACGCCGCAGAACTTGGGCCTGTAGGACTTGGTGGTGGTGCAGCCGGAGATCTCGAACTTCATGGGCTTGGACAGCCTTGGGGTACGGATGCACTTCTTTCCTTTCTGCAAGAACAAGCAAGCAAAACATTTATTTAGCTGTTTAGCTTCTAGGTAGAGATTTCTTTAGAGTTCATGATGTTGCAGGATGTAAGTGTTGTAGGGTTCAACTGGGACTCACCCTGATGCTCTGCTCCAGGTGGGACTCGCAGGGTCGGACCATGCACAGCCGGGTCTGTTTCTCTAGGCGGCAATCGCGGTTGTCATTGGTGACCCTGGTGGAGATGCCGAGGCCACAGGTCTTAGAGCAAGCGCTCCATTCAGTAGTCTGAAC
Organism: Holocentrus rufus; assembly: GCA_900302615.1. Lineage (NCBI taxonomy): Eukaryota > Metazoa > Chordata > Actinopteri > Holocentriformes > Holocentridae > Holocentrus > Holocentrus rufus. The sequence continues at coordinate 33,306 of OMLF01028789.1, forward strand.
CAGGCAGTTCTCCCTCATCATAGAGGGGTCTGGGCCATAGGTCTCCTCCTCTCTGTAGGCTAAAAACACAACAGGAAACACAAGGTTAAAAAGACCATCCTGATTGGAATACCATGGGATTGTATGCATTTCTACAATTAACTTACATCCTAATGTAAAACTAACTTACCAGCCAAGGCAGAGCCCATGAAGCCGGGTGTGTAGGGAGTATCGCACACCCACTCCTCGCAGCACTTCCCTGGCACCTTGACTCGTCTTGGCATGGGGCAGTCGGGACTGGGCAGCCGGACGTCCATGGAGCAGAGCGGGACGCAGCCAACGGCTCCGTCCAGACAGGTACACTGGTACTTGCAGCTGCTCTGGAAAGACTCTCCGCTCTTGTACACCATGCCTCCGAACACGCAGGTGGCTCCCTCTTTAGCTGTGGAGGGGAAACGACAGGGCCACGTTAGGATTGGGTCCATAAACAAACATCCCTTTGAATATTTTACAAGCCGCTCATAAAGATATAAGGCAGGCTACATGCTACAAGACCTCTGTAGAGGCACTGATGTAAGAAGCCTTTCAAAGCTCTCGGCAGACATTCCAGGTCACAGCTTACAGCAATTATTTCATTATTGCTCTTATCAATGGCTCACCTGTGCAGACTCCTATGCGCCTGTTAATGGGGGCTCCAAAGTCACAGTAGAGGCCTTTGTGTGGGTCACAGACGTCTCTCTCAGTGCAGAGCTCCCCCATCTGCTTGGCGCACACCCTGCAGCAGCCACAGCTATCCAGGACCAGGCTCACTCCTGGGGGGCACTGGGGGGGCGTGGACGGGCACGAACACTGGCCGCTGCACTCCTGGCCCGCAGCCTGAGCAGAGAACACACACAGACACATGTTCAGGTCAGTATAATCACCTTAGGCTGTATATTAGATAGGATAGATATAGAGAAGACAGAGATGCAGGTACACTACAATCCTGACCTGTCCCCCACAATGAATACACAGACTCTTAAGTTAGATCTCAGCATTCACAAAAAACACAGTAAATGAGTTTCACTGAGTCCTGAAGTGTTTTGGAGAGATTTTCATCTAAAAGAGATTAAGTACACTGCCTGACAACTGAATTCAAATGCTGTAAGTTTGACTTTTGCACAAACAAAACAATAAAACACTAGCAAAGAAGAATATTGCATGTCTGACAAAAAGTTTTTGGCTTACCATGTAGGAGAGCATAATGCACAGGAAAGGCAGCACAATCATTTTGTTCAATCCAGCAGACATCTCTTCTTCTCTTTAGAAACAGATTCTTCCAAAAGTCTCGGTAGGAAAGTCTTCCTTTAGTCTCAGAGTTTGAGCTCAGAGTCGTGGTAGTCGAGAGAAACCGTTTGTTTCTGATCAAGTTGATCTCGTTATTTTGCTTCTAGTGTTTCTCCGCTGCTCCGGTCGCAGTCTCGCTTTCTGTCTTTCGTTCTTTCTTGTCTTGGTGAAAGCTAGAGTTTAGCTTCGGTAGAGGAGTTGTTCTGAGTTCTGACCGGGGAGCTGAGCCCTCTTTATACTCGCTGGCCCTTGCTTCACGTCACTGGGGGCTGAATGGAGAGCCAGCCCTGGACAAACATGGACATACTTGGCATTCTTTCCTCGCTTCCTGACCCCCACTCCAGACATCCCACATTCCTGCTGTCTGAAGGCAAGGCTCTGCTGCTCGGCCAAACAACACCGTCTCTCTCAGAGAGGCTTTCATCTGGAAAGGGAGGTTAAGTCTGGTTAGAGGCCTGGGACCCCACACTGGGAATTCCTGAAGACTGACTTCACAAACGGACAGCCGGTACCTATAAATATTAATTTAAAAAAGAAAAAAAAAGGACTTTACTCACATGGGACATTTTGACAGCAAAGGTACAAAGCATTTTACAAGAATTTATCAAGAAAAACACATAAAAATAACAGGTATAAACCCATAAAAATGCAAAAATAGGAAATGTTTCAGGAAACTGATTGATGTGTAATAGGTGGTTAGACTTTGGTGCCCACAACAACATTCCTCAAAATTGGCTTCAAAGGCCCTCAGACAGACTGTAATTAAGATAACTAACAGCAAGTGGCTATGGAAAGGAAATTGATCCAAACCATTAACTTCTGCTGGTTATCTATCAAGGTGTTCCTTCCAGCACAAAGCTTTGGCAGCTGCTGCAGTCGTGTAACTACGTCTACTGTACTTGTGTGGTTTGGTCTGGGACACCACAGTGGTATTCCTGGGCACTGACATCAGTGGCTGACACAAATACACACACACTGCAGCTATGAATATTAGTCACTCCAAACACGTCATAGGAACAGATTGTCACCATTTGTGCATTAATGCATAATCACAAATACCTTTTTTTCAATCCTGCTGTATGATATCCCTTATTATTTTGGGTTGTGCAATATTTATATATTTTATTTTGAAAATGCTTGACACTTTAATCTCTTTTTCCCTGTAGTTAAGCATGTATTGTTGTCATATGTGCGATGCAATGAAAACTGAAATCCACCAGCTTGTAACTTTCCCCATGAAAATGACACCTGCTAGCTTCAAAGTAACCGCAGCATCAAATGATTCACACTTCATTTAAATCTGTGACGATTAAAATTTCAAAACAAAGAACTGATCAAAGCCCAATGAATTCTCCAGCTCAGTCATCTCACTGACAGTATTCAACTTAAAAGGACTTGAATGTGATTAATAGATGTATGTTTCTGTCATTTATGCATGCTATTAAATGTGAGACGGTCTTGACAGAATATTTCCTGAATACTTCAACTGAATGAGCAGTCCAGCTTAGGTATGCGGGGCAGGTACAAGGGAAACAAAGACTGAATGTTCTAGGTTAATAGCAATTCCCGAAATGGACGGCTGTCGATTTGAACATTTGCCTCCCTCTGTTTTTCTTTTTTTTCTTTTTTTTTTTTCCTTCCCGAAAAGACTGACTCACAGCAGCATATGGATACAGATTCTACAGACACAGGGGCTTCATGTTCTCAGGTAGGTGGATTTATTTTACATTTGACAAGGCAACATTTTCACTCACACAAGGTCAAGGACGAATGATTATGAGAAATCCTGAGTGAAAGTGCAGCCCAGCGCAGGTATGCAGGGCAGATATGTTACAGGAACAAAGGCTACATGTTCCCTGGCTTCTCACCTGCCTAATGAGGTTTAGTCTGTGATGAACTTGAAAGGCCAGGTGTGCCCCGTCCACGGCCAGGCTTATTTTACTACATCAAACCCCACAGTGGAGGATTGCAGGAAAGAGGCTAGACGGTTGGTTTGTGTATTTTTTTGAAAAAGGATCACACACCAGGCCAGACTCTTATGAAAGGCAGCCCTGCTCCTTCTCCAGCCAGCGAATCGGAAATGAAAAACTCCCAGAGAAACCTTGTGCTGCAGGAATGCAAGAGAGAAGCCAGCAGACTGGGGCTGTTACTACGGAGGAAGCTTCCCCATATAAGGGCGTCTTCGCTTTCCCTAATATGGATATGTTCTTTCTCTATGCTGGCTCAGTACAGTAGGAACTCCACTGAGACTGTCTGACCAGAAAAAAGAAAAAAAGAAAAACACAGCCAGTAGTGAGAGTGAGAAAGACAGAGATCGTGTGCGAGTGTCTGAGGTATTCTGTCTCTCAAAACAATCCCATTGACCAGAGTGGGTGTGTGTGTCTATGTGTGTGTGTGTTGTCTGTCAGTACAGTCTCAGTACCCAGAGTTCAACTCTCCATATCTGAGGGAAACAGCTTGATGGATGAACGTAGCCTGGGCACACTGGAAAAAAAAACACAGAACTTTGCTGGCATTTTTTATCTTGCATTCCGGGTTGTTTTCAGGATGTGTTATTCAAATTATCTTGATGCAATGGCGACATTTATGATGGTTTTAAGAAATTATCATCTGATTACATCAGTCTTCATGCTTTGTTTTTTAAAAGACTGCAGTGAATTTAATGCATTTTAGATGATGGAATGGAATCTATTACTTTGTAAAAAATGAGTTTGACTCAATGTTACACTTTTAATGAGTCTGCCTGATTAGTAGGCTGATCATATGGAGTATAACTGAATGCTAGACTACTGTAATGAGGAAAATTTGAATATTAGATGGAAAAGAATGTGACTGAACAGTCTAACAGGGTCTGGGTTCGTTTCTCTGGCCTCATCTTGACACAGAGCTAGATGAGATTGGAGCAGGACTCGGTGAACCTGGTTGTTGTTATGCCTGGCTGTTTCGTAACAGACTGATGTCGGGAAACTGATCTTGAGCTGGATGTTATTAGGATGCTGATTGGTTGGATGACTGACTGACTGACTGAACGGCTGTTGTATTGCCGTCGGGCTAAAAGTGTTCACCAAGGTCGGCCCTTCTCCTGTCAGGGTTTGCTATCCTGAACGTTCGCAGGCAGGCTGGCTGGCCCTGTGCTCAGTGTTCTGTCCTCTTTGTGGTTTGTGGTTTCCCATTGCAGAGTTGCATGTCTAGATGGGCTTACTGTAGTGGCCAAAGGGAACATATTGCTCTGTGTGTGGCGGGCCTAGATATGCCATGGCTAAGTATAGACTGAGATATTTAGCTAAGTGTGTAGCTGTGGGTTCAGATAAGTAATAGTGCTACGGTGGTGATACAATATTAAGGACAGGGTTTATTCAGGGTTGTACTTACTGGAATCAGTGGTGTTGTAAACATCCAGAAAACTGCTTAATCTTAAATCTGCTTTTGTTTCACAGATCTAAAAATAGTATTATTGTCCGTTTTACTTGCTGTGCAAACCACTTAATATATCCTATTCCTTTGCAGACTTGTATAATTTATTTGTAATTGCACTGTTATCATTAGTCTAGCAAACTTGTTGGCATCAATAGCGTAAACGTAATGGCACTAGCATGACGGGTTGGCATACTTTAGCCTTATTGTAAAACCGTAACAGGTCTCAGCGGTGTAGATGACACCACACAACTATGGCACTTAAGTAATATTGCTGTTTAAGGTCATGTGACTTGGCTAGTGATTCTGGGGCAGACCTGTTTTATAACCTATACTAGATTTATGCTGTGTAAACTCGCAGTCTGCCAGTTATAGCCCCATTACTTCACTGTGTATTTCATAGTTGCTGTATGACATCACTAGGCGCTGGAGAACCATGCCAACTGGGAGGTTTCTAATTTTAGGATCTGTGGAGATGACAGTGTTGCCACGAGAGTCTGACAATGTTCAGATTAAATTTTTAAAGCCCCAGTTCAGGCTCTGGTGACGACACAGGCCCCGCTTTGTTTTTCCGTCGAGCGTGTTGGTCGGAGATATAGTTTCACCGAACACCTCATTTGTGGCAGAGGAGAGTTCCATCACACCATGGCTGATGATGTCATGCTGGTTGCTGATGTCACACAGGAGCCCTGTTTCTCCTACCTTCACTGTTTCCATGGTTCCCACACACTGTTCTTATTCAGTGCGGCTGCAGCCCTGCTCATACCTTCCCATCACTTTCATCCCGCTCATACTTGCGTCAAATAAAAACAGGAAGACAAACATCACAAGCAGAGTGGAAAAGACCTTCAGTCAGACCAAACTCCCTATTTTGAGGTCACGCTTTTTCTCCACACTGAACCAGATATAGACTCTTGATTTCACAGTGAATATTTTTAGGACATCTAGCGTTTCTCAGTACCCATTAAAATCAGCCGTGCATTTTATTTTCCTTTGTGTGCTTTCCATTTTGCCATTTGCAAAATATGTGAGATTTGGTAGATACATTTATCAAAACCACATTGCAGTGCTATGTGGGCCTTTACTTTTATAGGGGAGCCCAGTGGGAGCTGAACCCCTAACCTCGGTTGTGTTTGTGTCCTGCTCTGTCCAAGTTGGGCCTTTTGAACTGTTTTAGCATACCACATTTGAAGTCAGAGTTTTGTTTTTTCTTGTTTGGCTGAGGTTCATTTTGAACATACTGTACTTCACCACTTTGAAAAACAATATAAATATTCAGATTCCCACAAATGGGCAAGTAGCACAAGCATTTGGTAAGAGTTTGAGTGTTATTTATTTACCTAGTATGTCTGTTGCCAAGCATTTGATGCAGTTATACAACAACAGAGGATATATAAATATATTTTTTATTTATGCCAATCAGAAACAATCTATGCCAGAATGTGTGTATGTGGATTCTGTGTGGACCTATGTGTATCGAGAATGTATACATACATGTATATCAAACATATGCATATGTATATATGTATATAGTGTGTATATGTACACCTATTTGTACAAAAACACAGTGTGTTTTCCCCAAACTGAATCCATATTTGAAGCTCGGGTCGTGTTATCTGCACCCAGCTGCCCATTTAAACTGAATTCCGTTAGCGGTAGCTGGCAGTCTATTTGAGGAATGTTCCCTGGCTTTAGCCTTCAAACCAACCATTTATATACCACTGTGTAAACTGAACATGAGACATCTCAAAATGATTTCCCTCACTGCATATTTCTGCCTCTCTCAAGTGCCAGGCTGCCTGATGAGAGCCAACTTAGTTACAGACAGTAGATACACAATCATTTACTTCTGCGTTAACATTTTAGGTGAGCTCCATAAAGCCCATAAATGAATTGCATTCCTCTGTCATCTGGAATATTCATTTATCATCAGCAAAACAAGCAGTGTAATAAAGATGTGATGAGAAGCTAAATTGTTCCTTCCCCGAACATTTGGAGCCTGTCTGCAAAAACACTTGCAATGAAAAATAATAAAGGGAACCATTTGGCTAGAGGGGGGTGATTTGTTGACATTTAACAATGGAGGAGGATGGACAACTAATTTGTTGGAGTTGAAAGAGTTTGAAAGGGATGGAAACATTATGGAGCCCATCTATAAAATATGAGGTAGTGGAAACTAATAATGGATTGAGTGCAGGGCCTGATTTGTTAAGATTTAACAATGGGGTTGTGGGGCAGGGGTGAATTGTCAAGAGGAGAGGGGATGGAAACTGTCTGCCTATTTAAAGCTGGAGTGGTGGAAAATGTTTAGACTGGAAACATGCATGAGGTCCATTCTTTTTCAGGCACGGTTCAGTACAAAATAGCTGGGTTTCGGATTCCTTAGGGGGACGGGGGGGAGATATAGAGTGGGATTGTTGGAAGGCGGATTGTTATTTTCTGTCACGTTATCCCCCAAAACGTATAGTTACAATATCAAGAGCAGTGAATTTAATAATTGGTGTTAACAAGAGAGGCAATATTGTATTCATCATCCCTTGGACAACACTTTTTTAGGGCAGAGATGTACAGGGACTGGCTGAGGTGAAAACTAATAATAGATTGAGGACACATGGAGACTTGTTCAGATATAACAAGGGGGTGATGGGTAGGTAAAATGTCAATGGGACCGGGAGAGGAATCTGCCTATTTAAAGCCTCTGTTCTGGAACGTGTTTAGACTAGAAACACTGACAAGAGGTAGGGTTGTAACTCATTCAACAAACAGTGTGAACTCATCACAGCTGTAGATTTAGTGCCACACACACAGATATGGACGTGAATGTGTCTGTGAAGGTGGTCTATTTTTTTTTTTTTTCTTTTTAAACACAGCTCCATATGGATCCAGGATGGTCTCTGTTCTGTTTTGGTGTCCATTCAGCTGGTGGTTTCAACAGGTTCAGGGGTTTCTAATCATAGACCTTCTATCCGACCTGCTGCTTGGTACAGTGAAATAAAATAAAACGAAGAAAGAAAAAAAAAAAACATTGCATACAATCAAAACATTCCCAGATACAGCTTCCTGTTCTGGACCTCATTTTGTAACATTATGGTCAGTGTGAACAGTCAAGGCCTTGTGCAAACCGACTTCAAACCCACCTGGTGACCCACTTCTGCATAATTGTACAGTCAAGCATCAAAATGGACAAACTTTTTCATGCTTAAAGCAAAGTTGAACTTTGCTAGAGAGCTGGGTTGTACAGTAACAGGGCCGTGAAATCTTGGTATCCATTTGTTGAGGAAATTAAATCGCTTTTCTTGTTATTTTCCTGTTTGAATTGGAAAGCAGATGTGGCATGTAGGGTCTGCAGGTAACTTCTGCATAATAAACTTGTGCAAGGAAGAAACAACCTGATAGTACTTCAAAAATAATTAAAATTACCCAAAAATGGGTACCTGGGTTTCTTATACTTGCATAATCTGCTTTGTTCATGTTCGTTTATCTACTGAAAGGGTTATTTTAGGATCTGTTCTGCCATGAATGCAAAGATACAAAAACAGTACTCTGGATTAGCAGCCCAGTGGTGCACTGAGCATTTAATGGGGATATTGATTTTTCAATATCCACTCAAGTCACATCCAGGTACTGTAGGTATACAACCCAACACTTCAAAAATTTAATTGGTTCTTTACTTTCAAGAACAAAAGCAAAAAAAAATAAAAAACACCAGTGATTAATTATTACCCAGAATTCTCTGTGTTTCTCATGTGATTTCTGAATACTGTGCCACACACAGTTACAATGGAGCCATTTAGTTGACACTCATTCATAGTGAGTCACAATGAGTGTAACACTGGAATGAATCATTATTTGTGACTGCAGTTAAAATTTTCCATTCAAGGTGATAATCCAATCAAAGTGGGACGCATAAGTGGGCAGGTATTCAATTTTCCCAAATTGGATTTTACTCGCACTGGGATGCAGTGAACCGTCATCAGAACGTTTTCTAATATTTGATTTCTGAAGAATTAAAAAAAAGAGAGGGAAAAAAAGCATGTTGAAGGTGAACTTAACCAAGGTCTGTAGCTCACACAGAAGAGGTTATGAATATAAATACATATTCTGTAGCTTTCAGAGGCCACCACTTCCCTGCAGGAATGTCAGCTTCCCCTATTAACTTGGCACACGACTGCATACCTCAGCTAATTAGCTTCCTGTAAAAGCCTTGAATAAAAACATCAGCTTTAATCACACTCTGCTGGTTTGTCTCATTTACTGCCAAGGTAAATGTTACTTCAATCACAGGAAAAAAAAAAAAACTGACATTTTGCTTTGTGGTTTTCTGTTTCCCAAACAGGTGCTTCAAACTGTGATATGTAGTGATCCAGGTCAAGACTTCACCTTAACATTCCTCAACATCAAATAAACTCAAACTGTTTTTCTATCATTAGACTTTTTAAAGGCTTCCATTTAAATTCATGGGAATTTTTTCATCTTTCCTGAGGTTGCTTAAGCTCTTATGCTGGACTTGGAAGTGGGTATTTACTGCCTGATTTACAGGATGGTTATTTACTGACTGTCAGCAACAGAGCTGTGCTCTCACAGAGTTTCACAGAGCTTAGTGACTGTTTTTGCTGTATGTTTATTTACTGTCAGATACAGAGTGGAGCTGCTACAGAGCTTGTTGACTATTTTCTGATTGTTTATTAAGTGGCTGACTGCCAGCCACAGGAGTCTTCATTCATCTCTGTCAGGTGTACTGATCCTATACTGGCTGTTTACCATGTATTAATTTACCAGCTGTTTATTATTTAACAGACTTGTGCTTTCTCACACAACTTGCTGGCAGGTTATTGACTATTTACTGAATGATTGGCTGAAAATGTCTGATTAATGAGTGATTGGCTTTATTTCAGACAATTAATAGTTATTCTTCACCCATTAAAAACAATAAACAAACAAAATTTCAAAATATGTGCCTGTACTTGCAGGAAAAAGAGCAGGAAGAAGTAAATACTTATTTGCTTCCATGCCTTTACTAATGTCTTATTATTTACATATGCTCAAATTAAATACTATTACATATACATGTATTATGTACATTATGTGCAGAAATGTTTATCATGCAGGTACCCTACTGCCATTTATTTGCGCCAAATATTGTACTTACAGCAACTACACAATATTTGCTTCATGTACATAAAGGTAAACAAATATATTAAACATTTAAAAAAAATCCAAAAATAAGGATAAAAAACATAACCATAAAAAAAGAAATATTCACTTGGAGTAAACCAAAATATATATATATATATTAAACAAGCAACAAACAAAAAGTGGCAACAGCTTTTAAGAGATCCAGCAGATTATAATGTGTTTGAGTTGAGTTAGAGCCATTCATTTACTGTACAGCGAGTGTTATGTTTCCTTACCAAGCTTGAAATTGACCTGTCATGGCTGTAATTGATGTTTGGTACGGACACGGGTCATACTGCATATTGAACATAATGGTCACACTCATCAGCTGTGCAGGGACTGTAAAGGTGTGTTTCTTCGTGCATTTCAGGACTCTAATACATTTAAATCAGGGGCTTTATGATGAAGGGCAGTGGGTGTTCAGGTGACTCACTGTCCGACTGCATGGCAGCAGCTGTTTTAAGTAATGCCAGCACTATCTGTAACACTTAAAATGGATAGTGTAAGGTTTAAACCGAGAAGTATTTTGTGTATGGTTTAAACATAAAAAAGCTCAGTAGATCAAATGTCTCCATACTGGCACCAGCACCAACACAATGAAAACCCCTTTGAGATCTGAATGCTGAAGCCACAAAAGCTCCTATTAGAGGAGTGTGCAGTGACTGCCTCTCATCACCGTTGGAGTTTTGGCCTTTCCAGTGAAACCCAGTCAGACCTTTTGGCATCGACAATGAAAACCAGCGTCTGTGTGGTGTCTGGAGCAAGGGAACATTCAGGGTCAACAATAGATCTGTCTTCTGATGGAGATGTAAATGCTGAGCGCTGCAGAAAGGAAGCAACTTTTTCAGATGACTAATGGGAATGTACAAAAGGCAAAAGGTTAGCGCTGCAGAGAACTGTTCCTTCGTCAACGGCTGTGAAAATATTGCTGTTCCTTTGATAAAGCGAGCCTTTTGCTGAGGCTGTCATAGTAAATACACATTCGGTCATAGCTGACCTGCCTGGTCAGTGAAAGATAAAAAAACATTATTCTTGGTTGTGAAAAAGTGAACTGCTCCTTTACAAGAGGTTGATGGGATAATGAACTGTAGTTTTGTAATTAGTTGTCAGTTTAATGAACAGTTTCTAAGTGGTTATTAGGAGCATACTGGTCTTTATAAAAGGTTGATAGAATAGTGCTGTGCCTTATAGAAATGGCCTGGCCGGGGTTCCCATCTGCTCTAATTGTTTCCAGATATGCAGTTTTGCAGAGTGGCTAACAGGACCCCTCCCTGTCTGTCTGTGTGTCTGGAACTACGGCCTCGATCTCCCCATCTGTCTGCGAGCTGCAAGGTCAGGCTGCAGGCTGCCCCCTCCCTCCATGTCCGTCTGTCTGTTTGCCTGTCCGTCTGGTGCAGTCTGACCCCTTTTTTTTTGTCCGAAGGTGTGTTTAACTGGCCGAGAGTGTTTCCTCCCTCGCTAAAAAGTACATTTTGTCATATTCTGATGTTTGTTGTTGTCTGGGTTGCTGCACTGTTGTTGCCCTGTTTATGCTATTCCTGTGTTGCTACATCCTAGAACAACTAATAAAGTTCCAGTATATAAAGTTCCCAGCCTGTCCCTGGATAAATAAATTCAAAATAAATGTCTGCCTCTCACTAAACTGACAGAGGATTCTTTACCCTGCGGACAATCTGCCCAGTCTGAACTGACAGTGGAAAATATTCCCCCGTGATGCTCTTCACAACAGCGTGGAATATTCCCCAGTTGTAACAGTGGAAGGCGGATTCCTCAGCAGGGTGAGGAGGAAGTGATGACGCAGGAGAGAGGCATCGCTCAGTTAGCTGTCAAACCTACAGCAGACAACCCAATTTTCACATGTGCCTCCTACTTAAGGGTAGACACCCAAGAAATATGTTCCGCGCTGACAGCCTGGACAGGAATCAGCGAGGACGTGAACACAACAAGTATAAAAATAGTGATGCAGGAGTCGATTTAAACGTCGGTACCACTGGTTGGGAATCGCCATGACGTAAACAGTGCCAAATGTAAACCATTCTATTTTATGTTTTTTTTTAAACACCCTATTCTCACACTTTATAACTTACATCAGTTTGATACAACTTCTAAAACTTAAAATGATGTAGATGATAACTTTATAACTTATAAGCCTGGAAACTAGCTCTCAGCTCAATTCTGCAAATAAACAGGTGGGTAAACAGGCTTCGAATGGTTCCACCCCATGACTAGATCCCTGATTTGAACACAAACAAAACACAATAGGCCTAAAACAAGACAGACAGAATACAAAATGGCATCATGAAGTCTGGAGCAGCCGTAAGACTTCCAAATTTCTAAATCCTAATCCAGTTAAAACCATTATCGTCCATCTCTATTACACCAAAACTTTTGCTCGTGCATCATCACCTGGGAGCTCGATGCTATTTTTCCAGCTGCATCCCGTCCTGGTGAGTGTGTAAATCCATCAGCAGCGTGCAGACAAGGTGATGATGCAGGAAGGAGCCATCATTCAGGTATCTGGCAAAAGAATGGCAGTCAACCAGTATTTAGCTCTCGGCTGTTACACAATGACCTTATAATCTCCTCAGCATCCTAACAGTATCCTAACTGCTAGACAGTGATGTAATATTAAAGTAAGCACTTTAATCTTCCAGAAGACCGTCGTAAACAGTGGTGTCTTCACATTCCTACTGTCATGTGTAATCACTGTCCCTGCTATTATTCCGTCTTGTTGCTCAATCGGCAGCGTGAGGGGAAAGAGATGAGACATGAACAAGCCATCATTCGAGTATCAGTGAAATCCAGATGACGCCAACATAGTTTTTATGGTCAATGTTCCTGTTATTCCGTGACTAAACATTTAAATTTCTCAGTCTGTAAGCTGTAATGGATTTTTGTCCAGTCTTAGGTCTTTTGTTCCCAAATAAGTGAATAAATACTTGCTTATGAGGTGAGACAATTTGATTTGCTTCCAATGAAATTAACTTTTTTCAACAGTTTTTTTATTCAACTGACACTATTTTGATACTATTTTGATAGTCCTTCACCTTTTTTGAGATATTATTTAAAGAAAATTCACTGTGCTGGAAATGAAAGGGATTATTTCACCGCCTTATTTTAAGGAAGCAAGATTTAAGGAGGACTTGTTAAGAATATTTTTTTACAGTGCATTGGCCTCCAGGGTAAAATATTGTCTGAGAGCCATGCTATAGCAGAGCGTATAGGTTACAGTGGCGTGCAGCACATATAGGCAGCAGGGCCCCAGGCCAGGTCTCACTTACAGTACAATGATTGAAGGGTGCGACAGTTATGTAACCACAAGGTGTCGTGTGATCCTGTGTGAATACGAAGCCTTGTCCCGCTGTGGAGACCCTTTATAGAGTTTGTCTGACTTTTAGGTGTCCTGTCACAGTGTGTCAATACGCAGCTTGTCACGGACGCCCGCCCCTCCCCAGCCCCAATACATTACCCTCTATCCTTGAAAGGCAGAGTCAACTTAATTTTCCATCAAGTTTCCTAATTGTTTCTCCCTCCATTTGCTACTCAGTTTTTCTCTCTTTCCAGTTCTTTCCTTGCTCATTTTCCTTTCCTCTTCCATGCATCTCATTCCTCCTCATGCTTTCTCTTCATGTCTGAAACATCACCACACAGTTTCTAATATCCTTTTGTCTTGTAACCCATTGTCATCCATAGTTTTGCTTTTACTGTTACTGGGTAAATTTTCCTCCTGAATTTTGATTCTCTGGTGTAAATCTGTCCCTAAACATGTGAAAATGTAATATATGAACATACATGTCTTTATACCAGAGAAATCATGTCATATATGTTGCATTATATATGACCCAAACATATATAACCCCTCTGCATATGGTGATACAGTCCTATGTTTAACTTATATATGTGCATGTATGAAAACAACATACTTTTATGGTCATTATTATTATGGTCATATGACTGTGGTGGCTGGTGACTCAATAAAATGAAGAGTATGTATGTATTTGTAATGTACAGTATGTTAGACATACAGTGTATATCTATAGATATATATATTTCATATGAAAGCACCATGCACAGTGACCTAAAACTTTGCATGACAGTCAATAAGCATGCGTGAGTCTAAAGTGGTTTGTTTATGTCTTTTGACTGTGTGGTTAAATGGCAGGGTGGTCATTCGTCTGGCTTTATCATTTCCCTTTTTACAGTTCTTGTTCTATTCTTACTTTACCTTTGCTTCTCATGGTAACTATTCCCAGGTATGTTATGTTCCTGTCTTTTGGACGTGTGGTTTAGTGTGTCTGGCAGGGCAGCAGGCAGCTCTCTTGGCGTGGTGTGTTTATGCAGGTGCAGGAGTTTCAGGACACACCGCCCTGCAGAGTATTTTGGAGGGGCCGTTCACAGCGGCCTACCCTGCAGCATTAGGAGGGGCCGCCTATATGTGGCGTTTAGTGGGCCTGCCCAGAAATGGCATTTCCTCAGGTTACTGGAAATGTAGCAGTAAAGGGTTTCAGACAGTATCAAAAACATCAGAATCAGAAAAGTTGTAATGCCAAGCAAAAGATTACGGCTGTTTCTTTTAGGGAGTGAGTCAGAAAGGTTTCTGCCGACGGAGCAGGGATGGTCAGGGTCAAGGCAGGGCTTTCTGATAGGTTTGCATGGCGAGAGATGAGTGGCTGTCGGGAAAAGCAATAACAGGCAGATTGTATGTCACGGGCTCATTGTCAGGCGGGATGGGAAAGGAAAATGTCCCAGTTCTGCTTGGCCCACCGTCTCTGCTCTGCAAAATGTGTCCCGGATAATGAATTCCTCTGGTTCTGTCAGCCAACAGCAGAGAGGAGGAGAGAGGGGGAGGAGGGGGGAGGAGGGGAGCAGAGGGCCCGAGGTGTTTGTCCACTCAGCACTGAGAGCGTTAACATGCCCTCTGTGTTGTGAATAACAGCAGATTATTAGTGAGGGGATTGACGGGAATTGAAGAGGCGTGATATGAAATGCAAAACAATAAACTAAAGGTTTTTATCTTGTCACTGTATCTGAAGCGGATCGGCCAATTACAGGTCCTCAGGAATCCTGGTATTTGAATCAGGCAAATGTTTGGATGACTGAAATATATTAAAATACCAGAGCAAACTCCTGCTTGTTGAAGAGAAGCCATTTTCCCATCTAATTGAATTGAAAGTGAATTTAAACCAGCCCTGTTGGCCACAGAGAGCAGAGTTTCGTCCAATAGGGATCAGTCTGTAACTCTTAACATGAACAGCCTGCACAAAGCCTTGTTGGACTTACAAAGCCTCAGAGTTTATGATTTTTAAGTCTTAATTGCAGCCCAAGTTTCCATCTTTAAACTTCGGTACATTCCACTTTGGATCATGTGAATTTTGGCGCTGGCTTGAAATGAGCACATGCTCAATGAGCCGTACTGTTGCTGCATTGATAAAAAACACAGATGCACGCTCGGAACATGCAACACACACCCCGAAACACACTCAGCACAACACACACACACATACACACAGCACACAGCGCTTCTACACTGGAGTGAACTAGGTTGAGAAATTCAAAAGAAAATAAACAGGATTCCAGAGCAGTGCGGTGTGGCGTGAGGCTGCTGGAGCGAAACACAAAGAGAAGCCTGTTCGCGGCGTACAGGAGCATTCCAGCCAACAGAACAGGCTCTGGGACACTGTTGACCTAAGCTACTTTAGAATGTTTGTGCAATTGCTTTTGACCACTTGATTAAAAATATCGTTTGATGCTGGAGCGGCCGTATCCTAGCGAGAGGCAGTTCAGACTGGTCTGAGCAGAGCAACATGCTGAGGAATGAACGGAGGGCTCTCATAAAGGCCTGCCTGAGAGGTGTTCAGCAAGCCATTTACCTGGAAACACTGAGCCACAGTCAGATGAGTGAGGATGAACATCCATGCCACTGTCTGGGCCTGGTTTTGTGATTATATAACGCTGCTCCAACTGAAATATGTGTCATTTAGTTGGTGTGTCAGCTGTTATATAAAGCCAGATACTGCAGGCTTTTGGTCTGATGCTGGAGCTGTTTCCTCTACAGGGTTGAGTAACATGATATGGACTGAAGTAAAATGTCATATACTGTCATAATCATCATCATCATCACCATCATCATCATCATCATCATCTTCTCAAGTAGCAATTTAGTCTCATACTCATCTTAAAACAAGTGAAAAAATCTGCCAGTATAGTATAAATATGTTGAAACAAGTTAGAAGAAAGCAGATCGGACCAGTATCAAGACTATGACACTTAAAGGGATAGTTCACCCATTTTGAAAAACTTGATATTACTTCACTTACCCCCTAGCTGTTATGTAGGACAGTGGTGGTGCCATCTTCCTCTCATCATTACTGAGTACCGGAAACTAGCTCGATGCTGCAAATGCTAACCATTAGCCACCTGCCATTGAGTTTTACTTCCCTTCGGCTAACATTTTGAAAAATAACTGCCTCCACTCCAGTTGATAAATAAACAAAGCTTGGGGTTTATGATGTGTGTCACAATTTTTGTGCTAACATTCTTGAAAATAACCGACCATCACAGAGCGCTGCCACACAAGAAAATAGTTCTACCATTGTTTTTGTTTTGTTTTTTTAACTTTCAAAATAAGTGAACTATCCCTTTAATTCAAGAAACAAGTTGATTAGCATTGGAAGTGGGATTATCTCATTGTACTGGTAGAATCTGTTCACTTGTTTGATGGATAACAAGATTTTAACACTGAATATGAGACTAAATGACTTGAGAGGTTGGAGATTTTTTTGCAGTGTAGCTGGGCTGATAGTGGTTCACCTGTCGGGTCTATGTAGGCCACAGTAAAGAGAGAAAATAAATCTAAAATTATACTGAAATAAAACTTCGTCTGGGCTATTTGACAGTGTTTTTACAAAGAATGTTACAAAAATAATATCATATACCTCTCCTTTTTTTGGTTGGGCCACATTTAATGTTAACACAGTACCTTTCAAAGACCGTGTGCAGACCGAAAGGTGGGTCTCATGATGATCAAATCACTCTGGAGAGATTGAGCACAGCTGCTGCTTGAGATTTTGCCAAATGCTCGGCTGGCTGTCCTAAATTTCAATCATCACACAGAGGTGTAGCTCCAATATGTGCAGGCCTAAAGGGTGGACAAGTGGGCTTGTCAGTAGAAGGTTTCAATTTTGAATCCTGGCAATGCCAAGAAAAATTTAGTCGAGGGAAGTGATCTCCTCTCCCTCCGCCAATACCATTGAAATGCCCTTGAGCAAGGTTCTTAACCCCCAAATTGCTCTGGCGGAGCTGCCCAGCGGCCAACACTGGAAGACTGTGGTCGTACTGGGCAGCTGCCAGGTATGAATGTGTCTAACTGTGTATGTGTGTCGCGGGGTGTTGATGAAAGAGAGCATGTGTGCTTGGCAAATAGTCCCAGAATAAATTAAGTTTAAAAAAAAAAATGTCTTTACTGGGATCTAAAATAATTGTTTGATGTGGTGGCGGATTTGTGCCTTTGAGGGTCGGCTCAAACCGGTCAGAGAAGAGAAACATGGCACAGGGTTCACTCAAAAGTCTGTGTCGGGCCTGTTTAGCTTGTTGTCTGTTTGACTGAGCAGATGCTGATTGAATGAATAAGACAGAGAGAGAATCTAAAATAGTCTAAATCAGTCTTAGACCTCGCCAGGGTTCTTAATTATGGGGCTACGTATTGAAAATTGATGATGATGATATTTCCAGAATTTGTGATCAGGAAAGCTAACTTCTTCTCTTCTTGTCTCGTCTTGTTTCATCTCACATCTTTTATTCAACTACAATAAATTGCTTTGGTCAAACCCAAGAAAAACTAAATGGACCGGCTATTTCCACTTAAATGAAAATGTCATAAAGTGAAATGGAAACGTGGAGTCTGAGAACCCCGCAGTGCGAAAACATGACAAATGTATCACAACACTGTGAGTAAACCAAGGGCCTCCGTCCTTTCACTCTCTCTTTCCATTGTTTATCTCTCTCTCTCTCTCCCTCTCTCTCTCTCTCACTCTATACATCTGCTGCGTTTTGTGACAGCGAGTTGTATTTGCTGAGCGGCTTTCACCCCTCTGCCCAACCCATCAACCCCTCTTAACCTCCGACCTCGACGCCCCCACCTGCCTCTTACTCAAACTGAACACACACACACACACACACACACACACACACACATACACTCACACACACGCACACACACTCTCACACTTCTCATCCTGTTAGCTTTGCCCTCCTCTGACGTCAAATGCCTTTCAGTGCAGCTGATTAACATGTATAACTCACTCAGGACTCAGGACCAGGATCTGTAAATAATAGGAATGCATTCCTGCTGGGCCGATTTCTTGCAAAACAACTGCATTCTCCTCCACTTTTTTTTTTTTAAATTATGCATCTCATCGATTTAATCTTGCATTCTGTCTCAAATTTGGGGTTTTTCAAAACAAAGGATATCTGGCTATTATTGGGCGGGATAATTTCACATATTTGAGGAATTTATCATTTGGAACAGCTTGCAATGCTAAGTATGTTAACAGCCTATATTGGATTACTGTTACCAGTCTTTATTTTGGATTGCTATTTGCAATCTTAAATGACTACTTCCTTGTATTTTGCAAATGTTATCCTGTGGTGACAGCCAAGTATGCTTGTACTAAAACCCATAAAAGAAATATATCTTAAGAAAAGACAAAATTTAGGCTTGGCTCAGATGCAGCAGGAATGAAAAATGACCATAAAATTGTATTTGTGGGTCTTATCTAAGAATGTATGAATACCCCACCTCAATTTTTGTGTTAATGATTTGCAATTTCGAGATCGTTTGTTAAGATGGAAGATATGTGCAGTGTGCAACAACTTGACAAACAATTCCATGTCTCTGCTTGTTTTTATTACCATGACAACTTCATCATTTCTCACCATTTTATTGACTGTTAAGGGCCAAAACAGCCAAATAAGCTAGAGTGGACAAAGCTAACATCACGGTAGGCCAACAAAAATACAAAATAGATGCTTGGATTTGATTCACTTCTTAGATTTGGTTCACTAATTATTTTGAAAATATGCAGTTTGGATGGGAGGCTTTGAGTAGGGGACAAGTTTGTAGCCCGCTGGTGTGTTTTTCTCACTTCATCCCTGTGTGTAACTGTGGCTCTGTAATAACTACTAACCCAGAACCAAATTCCTCTCATCCCACCATGATAAAAACCCACAATTTATTACTTACTATTATAGAAACCGAGAATCAAATACCTACGAGTGTACGAACCCCGAACGTAATTCCTATGGTCCCACCATGGTGAAAACCCAGAGTTTAATACCACCACTACATTACAATAACAAGATCTGGAAGTTTGGCGAGGCCTTACCAGTGTGTGTTTGCGTGTGTGTCTGTGTTTGTGTGTATGTGCGTGTGTGGTCTGACCAGCGACCACATCCTTCCAGGGCAACAGCATGGCCACCTTGGAGACACAAATCCATTCCTCAATAACCTCCCTGCCTTCCTCCATCCCGGACTCTACCCCTTCATTCTTCACTCCCACCAACGGCGAGCCGGCTGGAGGTAATGACGTCTGGTGCGTTGCAGAAGGTCACCGGAGTTTGTCTTCTTGCATTTTTTCTCCTGGCTGCACAAACATCTGTAGCAGATGATTTAAAGTGGACAAACCAGGATGACATTTCACTTGTTGATGCTAGATAGGTGATGACCACAACATCCCAGCATTGCCCTCCACTTTGCAAAATATTTGAAAGGGAGGTTGGGGTAAACCTCCCTCACCATGTCTTTTGTTACATCACAGTAAATCAGTGCACTGTCCATAATTAAAGATGTTGCAGATTGAACAGCAAAGACCTCAGGGAATAGCGTATCTGTGTTCCCAGGGATCTATATTCCCTCAGTGGATTTTTTTCATACACCATTTTCAGATATTATTTACTGAACATGCACTTTCAAATCATTACTGGGGGCTCAGTCTTGAATCCAGGCTTACAAAAACATGCTAGTACTGTTGTGATGCCGAGGCCTAGAAGACACAGACCTGTGATCTATTTTGTATTTTCTTGTTTAAGAAACTGAGATAGGAGCAAGAGGCTAAAGATAAAGCAGAGTGGAGCTGTGTGATAACAGCCCAGGCAAACTTTATACAGGCAAACTTGTATAAAATACAAGTAAAGCCAAAATTTTCAGCCAAAATCACAAACTCGGGCAGGAACTGAGAACAGAAAACTGATTGAGACTTCATATCTTCTCTATTCGCCCAGATGAAACTCTTCTCTGCCCACAGGAAGTAACAAATCAAAACATAAGAGTGTAATACCAAACTATCTGCTGGATAGCGGGCAGCCAAGACAAAGATAGGCCTGAATAATCTAAAAACAGAGATACTCCACCTGTAAGAGTATCTGGGGCCTCCTCAAGGAGTCAATTTTGAGGACTAAAACTGGGCTAAACAGAGTTATGGCCCTTTTCCAGAAAATCTTTTTTTTCCCTTCTTTTTTTTTTCTCTTGTGAATTGGAGAAAATTAGCAGATGGTGGTTAAGAAGATACACATGTTTATGTGCTTAGATGAATGAAATCTGGAAACATTTAGGGAATAAAAGCCTTTTTGTTCCCGTGGTTATGCAACCAATATCATATAGCCTCAGTGCGAATGGAAATCTTTTGAAAGTGTCATAACTTTACAACCACTGACTTATAATTATGTCTTCATTATAAACACTAAACTTAGTAACAATGTCTAGCTACTTATGAATGTCTAAAATCAACCATGATGACCATTTTATAGCATTTGACCGCCATATATTGCATTGTTCTCTATTCATTTTATGCTCAGCACTGCCCCTGATGGCCAATAGACTGTATTGCACTTTGTCTCATTGCAGTCAATGGCTGTGGTCCAGCTTTCTCTCTCTACAGGCCTTGGCTTGACTCACCAGTGTTAGATCTTTTGCCTCTTTTGGTATGAAGCACTGATAAGCATGAGTGTGCTGTGTGCAGTTTATGTCACACCACATGATTTCTGGATGTTAAAGTTCAAACTTTTCAAGCAGTTATACCTCTCGCTGCCGCTTGGAGCCGCCAACATACAAAATTGGCTCATGTAGCCGTAAACATGAGACGATATCCATGTTAGAAATAATAAAAACAGCATCTAGGCTGGCTTATTTTCAAAATTCATTAATCATTTAACTGGGATAAACAGTTTTGCACAGGTGTACTATGGCTTCCTTCAGTGTGCGAGCTTGGAATTTGGACTTTGAAATGGCAGGTGAGCGCAGTGGTTTCTCTCAGTGTAGAACATCCTGTCATATCCCCGAGAGCTACTTCCTCCTCAGAAAAACATCAATATTTACCAGAATACACAGAAGCCTAAACCTAAAAACCATCACCCGCTGGCTTGTTTTTCTGTTCTTGTGCCAGCTGTCTTGTGTGTGTACGTCTCGCCAGTGCCAGCTGTACCTCATCTTTATTTATGACTTCTTTTTTTTTCTAAATATTCCTTTTCAGAGAGCGGCCACCACAGAGAGCACACTCTGACAGCAAACACGCTGCATTCCTCCTGCAGGGCCGTAGCTGGACTCCAAAGTAAAGTTTACATTCCTGGGCTGCAGGGAGGAATGCTGCCCTCTGGGGCCCCGGGAGGCCCGGTGCCAGCCGGACCATCACAACTCAGAGGGACCAGCGATGGAGGATGCAACGCCCAGCTGCAGGTACGTTTGGAGGAAGTCAACATCTCCGACTTCATTTACACGAGCCCGGAGGATCTAACTTTTAACTCTGTGTGGCACAGATCCGATCCCGCATGGCTGTCTGAACAAGGAGAATCTGTACTCAGCAAACATTCAAGTTTTAAAGTGTTGATTTTTCATTTGAGTCGACAAATGTTGACTAAAGAGCTTATACGGCACTGAGATGGGTATTCAAAACCATCAAAAGTGGTAATTGGCAAAATGGTGATTTTTTTTAGACTCTTAGGCCCCGATTTACTGAAGGCTTTAATGTGTGAAATAAAGTTTTAGCATGTGCAAAACTACACCAAAAACATTTAGTACCTATTAACAATTTGAGTAAATATGGCCCTTAGAGTTAATACTCGCCATTTATATGGAATCTAATTGTCACATCTTAATTTCTCCAAGCACAAGGACCAGAGATTTTATTCTTTGAGACATTGACTTGATCTTTTCAAGCCTTCTTGGCCAGGGATGGAGCTCTTCACCATTTATACAGCTATGACAATTTAGCACCTAGCATAGTTGCTTTATCAGACTTTATTTATCAGTTACACTCAAACACTGTATCCTAAAATAAACAACTGAGAACGAATGCTCTATTATTAACAAATGAGTTGCAGTTCTATTTATATGATTGTTCTTGAAAGGGAGTTGACCCCAGCCTGGCATCCAGTAGGCTTCAGTGAGGACTAAAAAATGCTGACAGCATCTGGAGGGGCTGAAACAGCTTTGTAGATGTGCTCTGATGGAGAGGAAAGGACAGGAGGGAGGAGGAGAGGAGAGGAGAGCTAGAAAACATGATCTGATGAGAAGGCTAGAGTCGCTGGCATCATTTCAGTTTCATGATCGCAGAAAATAATGTACAACCACTACAACTTCTAAACATCATCATCATCATCATCATCAACATCTGTCTGAACAAGAAAAAATCAAATTAACTGAGAAACCAGAGTCCTGAAAGTTTCTGGCAAAGGTCTAGGTTTAATTTAGTGTAAGTTAATGTAACTTTGATTATTCTACTTCAGTCAAGAGATAAAAACAGATATTTTGTGCTGGTGGATAAACAACTACCATAATGTTGATTAGATTATGTCTTATTGTATGGAGATGGATCTGTGTTTACCATGTCAAGTCTTAAAACCATCATTTGCATGTGTGTGCTAAATTATGGTTAGCAACAATGTGCAGGATGGCTAGAATGAATCTGGACTGTGTTACACCCAGACATGGTCATCATGCACTGAAATGCACAGAAATAGATAAATCCATGAAAATAATGATGTGGGTTAACAATATCACATTGTGGTAAATGTCATATGGACTATGGCTGTTTAGAGTGAAACAAAGTGATCCAGCACTGCCCCCCGCTGGCTACAATTATTCTGTACTCCAGCCTGAGAGTACAGAATAACATCAAACATTTTCATGTTCCAGACCTCCAAATTGACTTTCACTGGGCTGCTTGAACTATATTTCATTTTGCTGAGGACTCCCTGGAAGCTCCTCAAGGACCGCTGGAGGACCCTGAACCCTACTTTGAAAACCACTGTGTTAAACGGAAGTACATTTAATCCAGACTAAGGCTGTGTTTTCATAGAACTGTACAGTATTAACTCTGTGTCACCGGTCTAATCTTCTTATTGCAGCTTAAACAAGGAAAAATTAAATTCCACATGGCTCATTTTTTTTTCTAGACAACAGTGAGAAAATCAGAGCTTTGACATAAAAACAAAGCCATCGTGACTGTAAATCCAGACTTTACGGGAAGCTGATTTTTCATCTGCACATTTAACTGCTAACTGAACTGAAGTGGAAGCCAAAGTCTATGAAAACGTGAAAACACTGTGTATATTATCACTTGTAACACTGCTTCAATTTGACTTCGTCACTGCAGATGGAAAGGAAAATTCAAAGCAACTTGTTATTTCCACCCTCCGGCTCTGTCTAAACTGATTTCTGCCCCAATGACGTGTCCAGAAAACCTGACATCAGTGAGCTCAGTGTTTGTGGAGGTGAAGTATCTGTCCAGTCAGTGGCTCCTCCCGTCTCTCTGCATCACAGCAGACTGATGTTTCCACATATTTCTGCTCCCTGCTAGCTCATTTTCTCAGTGGGGGATGTGACCGAAACACATGGCCAATCCTCCCTCTGATTTGTAATTCCCCTCCATAATGAAAGCCATAACGCTTGCTTCACCTTACAATAATCGTGTTTGTGCCCCAGCAAAGTGCTATAAAATGATCAGAGTTGTGCTTGCACCCAAAGGTTCAGCCTCCACTGCAAAAATCTCCATCTTAAATAGTCATTTAGTCTCATCTTCACTGTTAAAATCTTGTTTTTCTTCAAACAAGTGAAAAAAATTGCCAGGAATTTTTATGGGATAAATATGTTGAGGCAGAATAAGGCAGATCAGCTCATCAAGGAAATGACACTTGATTCAAGAATATTCATCCCAGAATATTCATGGCAGATTTTTTTTCATTTGTTTGAGTAAAAACAAGATTTTAACACTGAAGATGAGACTAAATGACTTGTTAAGATGAAGACTTATTGCAGTGTAGGCCACTGCTATAATAACATGGTTTATAGCTCACTTTGGTTCAGATGAGTTGTGAGTCAATAAAATGAAATAAATGTTAAAAAAACGGGTAAACAACCCCTATAAATATGAACAAAATCCCCAGTGTCTCCATCCACCTAAAAAACAAGCCGCAGCCTC
>OMLF01028803.1:8702-22427 GCA_900302615.1 Holocentrus rufus
TTTATTGTATAATCGCCCACTTGGTCGGCACCTGTTGCACTCCTGGCTGGCCAGGAAGGGGCCCCCTCTCTCCGTGGTCCTTCCCAAGATTTCTTCCCTTTTTCCCTTACTGTGGGTTTTTTGGGGAGTTTTTTCTTGCCCGATATGAGGGTTAAGTCAGGGGGTGTCGTCCTATTCTGTTTCTTGTAAACTGTGGGCCTGTAAAGCCCTTTGAGACTGTGTACAGTGATTTTGGGCTCTAAATAAATATGAACTTGAACTTGAACTTGAACTTCAGACTAGGGTCTGATGGGGGAGGCAGTGTTTTGCTCCTCTGTCTCGTTCCTTGTTCCCTCCCTCCCGGTGCGAGTACCTTCAGCTGGAATGCACAAACATTCCAGGGCAGCTCGCTCACACGTCAGCAGCTCATTCAGACTCCAGCAGTCTTCTGTTGCTGAGAGCATGCATAATGTGCTTGGGTTTCTGCCTTTTTATATATATATATTGGTCATGAATGACTTCTATTTGTTTGTTTGTATGTGTTCTGTGTATGGCCACAAGTTTCACAAGCTCATGTCATCTTGCAGGGAGTTCATTCACACCAGTGCCACAGATTTAAGACTGTGCTGCTGTCATTGGGCACAGTTGGATCTGTTTTAATCCAGCCCATATGTTGCAATAAGGCTAATTTTCTGTGCCAGTCAAGGCTTGTAATCGTTGTGCTTGAAGTGGGTACAAATATATTGCCCGCTGTGTGTTTGTCTGTGTGTGCTGGTAGTAAATTTCCAGCTGTGCTCTAGACATGTTGTGAGGATTGTTATGGTTGTGGAGGAGACAGATCTGGTACTAGATTGCTTCAAGCTTGATGTTGTACCCATTCATAAGTTTTAACCACGTATCATTTTGGCCATGAGCACAGTCACACTGTATTGATTTCCTCTGTGTCAAGTGGTGTCATCAAACACTAAAATTTCCCCAGGCTTATTAAATGTGAGTGAAGCAAATGTCTATGCAATGTCACTGAACATCAGTCATGGGTTGTAGCAGTGTTTTTGTCATAACAATGATTTTTATACGCATCAGCATGCCATGTTGCCCTGCTTGAAGAATATAAGTATATTTTGCTTGATGGAGAGCCCTTATGATTTTTCCATGGTTGTCTGCACTTGGTAGAAATTAGGATTCCTTTATCATAGAGGCAAGACCTCCAGGACTTTGTTTGTTTATATAACAGCAAAATCTTTGGAACAGTGTTCAGAACAGTGCTCAGCTAACAACTCAAACATGCCTTAAATGACACACACACACACACACACAGCTTCCAAGAGACAGTGAGGGAACCCCTTTCTTCTCCCTTTTCACTTGTTTTAAATAGTTATTGGTGGAAAATATTCGCCTGAAAAAGATGCTGTTTCTGCCAAAATATGAATCAGATGGAGAATGAAACTTGGACCACTTTGTTGACTACCCCTCCTCCATATGATGTCATTGGCCATCTGAGATGTTTGATTGGCCGATGTGATGATGTAAAAATGATGGATATCGAACAGCCCAATGTCTTTGACTGCCTAGTTTTATTTTGCGTGTCACTGTTCTGCTTTGGTTGCCTGCAAGGAATTTTGCGTATTTCTGCCAATGCCTCCAGATGCTTCTTGCTGCACAAGAGCCCAGTAGCACTTTGTAGCTTGCATGACACTAAGCTAGAGATGTCATGTTGGAGGCAAGTGCTCAACACAATCTTTAAAATTTCATTGAACTGCTGAGGTCATGTGAAAGATGGGAAAGTTTTCCTTGAACTAATTTCCTGTTTCCAGTTCTTACTTTTTGTTCAGTTGTGCAACAACAGAAAAGAATCATATGATGTGTAACCTCTAGTTCTTTAAAAATGATCAAAGGTAACACAAAAAGATCAGAATCAGAATGTCTCCTTTGATAACATACAATATTCACCATGCTGACAATAATTCACTTATTTAAT
Organism: Holocentrus rufus; assembly: GCA_900302615.1. NCBI lineage: Eukaryota > Metazoa > Chordata > Actinopteri > Holocentriformes > Holocentridae > Holocentrus > Holocentrus rufus. Next base: position 10,660 of record OMLF01028803.1, read on the forward strand.
ATCTTAGCAATCTAGCTTTATTCAGTTGTTAATTTTTTTAAGTCAAGAAATCACCTTCTTGCTTTTTTCTTTGGTTGCTTTCACCCCTGCTGTGTTCAGTTAAATCAAACGCTGGTGCATTTACTCATGTCTTCAGTATCACAAAAACAAAACAAAATTTCTGTCTTTCATCTCTGATAAAGTGTGTGTGCATGTGTTCATGGGTTGACCATTGTAAAGCTCTTTCTTTACTATAACTCGAGTGAGTGGCTACATCTGTGGCCCGATAGCTCTTCCTGAAAATATGTGAAATGAGAGTGAAATCAGGCAGTGCTTTAGTTCTGGGATTTGCCACATGAAACTGAGTTCATGCACTGCAGTGACCTTGTAAAGCTGTAAATGTCTAGTTTTCCATCAAGTCAATCTTTATTGTCTTACTAAGGGAAATTTTGATTCAGCAAGTATCATAACACATACCATGTTCCATGTTCTGCACACTGTTGTGCATGATGAGAGACTCTTACATGCGGGAAGAGGGAAAAGAGGAAGAACATAGAGGTTTAACAGTTACCAGAAGTCACAGGTCTGGATGTATGTCATGCATCTACTATAACAGGAAAAAAGATCAAATCTAAAATTGAATTGAGATCAGCACTTATGTTCCTTAATTCAGTCCACACTGTTTAAAAAAAAAAAATTCAGCAAAAAAGTATGGGCTTGATATGGCAATTGTAGGATTAATATTTAGCTCATTGCTCATGACTTTTAAGGGCGCCAACTGGGCGCACTATCCAAATTCAACAGGATGTTTTATTTTTAAGGGTTCAGTGTCACAATGGCATGGCCTTGAAAGTGCAAGATGGCAAGAGAGGCGGACAAAGGCTGACTTGTTCGAGTTGTGGCATGATAAAGGCGGAGTGCTCATGTTTTCCCAGATGTGAGTTAAATCAGTTGCGTAAAGGAGAGCAGTCATAAAGACACATGGCCAGTGGAGGCCATGCTTTGCAGCATAGTTCTCCCTGAGAGTCGACTGCATGCTGCTACCAACTTCCTACCAGTGTTACAACCCTCTGAAGTCTCGGCTGTGTCTGGGAACTATTTTGATGAAATCACTAGATTTTCTCAGCTTGTGTTAAAGCCTGTCTTAACAGTTGATGTTTTGCCAGAAGCAGTGATTGAACAGGGAAGTTTTGCATCACACTAAAACTCACTGTGGCCTTAATGTGTACTGCCACCTCTTGATACATCTAGGTACATATTGTTCTTAATAATGCTAGGTTAGGTTAATAAACCTAGGTTTTAGAGAATAGCTGATGTGCAGAGTGCTGGTAGCAGTTTTTTTTTTTTTAAAATTCCATTTCAAGCTCTGGCTCAAAGCTAGATTGCTTTAAGCTGTAAGCGAATTAAGGTGCAGCCTGGCCACAAAAAGTCAGGGTGTGGGTACATATGGTTTTCTCAGGAGGTTAAATTCCCCATCCATCAGTAGTCTCTAAGCTGTATTCTTGACAAACCTGTGTTCATAACTGATAATGAGCCTCACACTGTGCTATTAATTGGCACATGCAGTGCACTTCAAAATCCAGATCCATCTGTTCTGTTATGAGGGGAGACTCACTCCGTCTCTGCTCTGCCAAGACACGGCAAAAGACTCAATTTATGCTCCTCACTTTGCATATCACCTGCTTAGCCAGAACAGAGCAGTCCGCTTCTCTTCACATGACTGATGCAGCTTGATAAAGACCCGTATGAGCTCTCAATTCATTTTTTTGTGCCCACATCATTTTTCAGTACCTGTCAGCTATGTGTGGCTTTGTGTGTTAAAGAGAGACTTGGTCGGTGGTGTGCTGCTATGAATATAAAGACTCACTCTTTCGTCTCACGAGTGATTTTCCTCAGGCTCCCATTGATGATAAACCTATCAAATGAGTATAATTTTATGCACACAGTGTACACCAGATACCTCCAACTTCTTCAATTACCTTGATAGTGTTGATGAGTTTGAGTAGAGGAACACGAGAGCCAAATAGCAGCTGAACAGTCACTGAACTATCGAAGGATGATCAAAAGCAAAGCAAATTTGAACCTCTTTTGCTATTTCTCCCCATGCGAATATGTGATAAATAAATCGGTTCAAGCTATCTGGTGACGTGATGTTTAAATAACTGGGACTCACACAGACGAGGTGTTATAGAGCTCACAGTCAGCTAGCCAAGCTCCTACAGGTTGACTTTTCTTCTGTCTGTATTCATTTGGCCAGCAGACTAAGCAGCTCTGAATAGGAGCCATTGTGTCTTCTAATTAGTTTCTGACAGTGAGTCCTCCTCTAAGAGAACAGATGCCCCCTGCACAGTATCAGATTTCAGCACACGCCACAAGCTTTTAAGAATGGCTAAAGTCATTACGTAGCAACACGGCCTTTTGCTGCTGATCTCAGTCACAAATACAGCGTGATCACGATGTCTTGTCAGATAAAGAAGAGGCCAGTTTTAGTTTTATCCCAAACCTCATAATCGAAAAACTTTACTTTTAAAGTTTGGTTTGCACAGCACAAGTATTACTCTGATTCTAGCCAGGATTCACAGTCGGGCTGAGTCTGTGCTGGTCTGCAAGTTTTGGGGCAGTTGGAGTGCATGGTTGGCACAAAAAAAAAGTCTAAGTGCATGAAGGGTTTAGACACAAGTGAGCACGAGCCATTACAAATGTATAAAACTTGCAAAACCCTGCCTTAATGTAATGTATACTCATCAGCTGCACAGATGTGAATGAATCCCATCGATTGCCATGGGAAAACTGAGAGGGAGAAAAATAAATAAATACAGGATATAGCGAAAGAGCAATCCCAGGACACATTGGGTAATGGAAGGAAAGTTAATTGAACTGCAGTAAGAACAAAAGTACTTATACAAGGTGATGAAAGAGCTATCATGGCTATAATCTTTTTCCATCTCCTAGCTCACTGTGAAAGTTTTTGTTTCAGTGTTCAATTTGGAAGGACAGATTTAAAGGGACAATTCAATTCATGTATGATTGCTCATCTTGCGTGGTTAAGTGTGTGGGTGCTCAACTCAGAGGTGCCTTTTAATAAACAGCTGTTTTGAAAGCTAGAGCAGGTAATCGACTGTCCATGTTTTGTTTTGAAGAACTTTTGTTTGCATTAAATATTTTTCCCCCTGTTGAATAGCAGTGTTCCTGAAGGGAAAATTCTAGCTATTGCACATCAAAATTGAGTGGCACACTTACCTAAATCCCTTCTTAGTTTTAGTCCAGTAAGTAGCCTGTGCTGCACCACATTAAGTCTAAGAATAGCCTATTTAGGTTTTCAGATCCAGAGAGAAGGTTGTAGAAGCACTGGAGTAAAATGCATAAATTGTATTACGACTTCGTGACCAATATATGTGAATGACGCAGAAACATGCTGTGGGCCAGTTTCGGAACAAAAGAACGATTGTACATTTTGAGAGCTGACCTTTTTTGTTTTAATAGAGTCATACCACTCGTCATTTTCAGAGCAGCTGTCTAATGTAAAAGACAGATTTTTTTTCCTGCTGAGGATAATTAAGCTTCTTTCAGATGGAAAATTACTTTTCCCATCTACAAGAAATTGTCTTGGCAGTGAAGCACACACAAATATTCGTACCACTTATTTGGCTGTTGTACTCAAATTATTGCAGTAAATAAACGTTGTTTACTTACAGTTTAGGCATTTAACTGTCATCTGAAGCTAGTTAATATTGCAGCAGTAGAAGCAATGAAACACTGTGTAAGGATTTTAACAGTTACAGTCATAGTACTCTGACAAAAGTTATGTTGCCAAAGGGCCATGTAATGCTGTTACTGATGTAGTTTTAGCAGCAATTTTATGTATGTCAGAAGTGAAGATGAGTGATCATCTGTTAGTTGGAAGGAGACAGTTTATCATAGGGTAAAATTTCGCTATGACTTGCATCAGCTATTACATTGTTGTTGTTTGTGAAATGTCTTCATGAGGAATGTCACACTGTTGTGGGTTTTAGCCAACGTCCCTACAACTTAAATTAGATCGAATGCAAACTCAAATTCAGAAGGGGAAAAATTAAATTGCCATGTTGAAGATGCAGCTCAAATATTCCATTCACTTGTGATTTCAGCTGAAAAGACGGCATCTTAACTCAAAACTGGCTCCAGCACTTGCTTAACACTGAAACAGGAAGCTGCTGACTGTCATTTCGTGGACATAAAAATGAGCTGATGGCTTCTAAATTTACACCATTTAAATCCTCTGTCGCTAGTGCATTTTGCTGGACTATTCTTTATGGCGCTGTGTACTGAAAACAGTGTTGTAGAGTGTAGTTATCCCCCGAACGCGTTTGTGTGATCCTCTGTGTTTTGGTACGCTGTTCCTTTAAGAGGTTGGCACACATATCCATGTCCCCCTTCCTTAATCCCCTCCCCCTGGTCTGTGGCTTAGAGGGCAGCCCAGTCCACTTCTAACCAGCATGTCACTCATCCACACTCACTGAGGCTGATGCCAATTTACCCAGCTGCAGGGAGAGATGGGATCAGACCGGCACACACACACGCTTCTATCTGCATGTGTGCAGGGCTTTGATTCTTTGTGCTCAGTCTGCATATTTTAATTTTACCGTGACATTCATTTTAGGGTTCAGTGCCGTCTGTATGCACATGTGAACAAATTAACTCAGATTGATGTATATGCTCTCCTCCCTGATTCAATGTTAACAACATAGCCGAATGATCTAGGACTATCTATTTAATGGAAACTGTTTTAACAGGGTTGGGTTGTGATGAACCTAGTGGGTACATTGTCAACAAATCCCATTGTGGAAATACATTTGGTGACTTTGTTGTCCTTATAGTCTGCCTTAAATCATCATTATTGTTCAGAAATAACGTTTTTACTTGGAAGAAATAATATTTCAGGAGGTGGATTTCACCACCTAATTCGAACTGGTGAGTTTGAGGTTTTTGAAACGATTTTATTCATATTTCTCTGGGTGAACTAGTGTCTGTTGATATTTAATCCTGACAGAGGACTAGTCACCTCCCTTAAGTTTACACTAAATCTCCATCTCATTGATCAGCTAAGTCCCTGAGGTCTTAATCTGAAAATGTTGTCCTTTTGATCCCCTCTTGACTCTGTGCTGACCCCTTGAAGATCACAACAGCAGCATAGTGCTCAGTGACAGGGAGGTTAGCTTTGATTGGGTTTCTTCTTATGAAAAGGGAAAATAGTGGAAAGTTCAGTTTTGAAGTGCAGGAATATTAAATTGGCCAGAAGACAAGTCCTGCTTAGCAAGGTTTCTCTACTGCTTTATTTGCCAGATGTATCACCAACACTTGGTGATTCGTTGGGTATCGAGAACCACTTCCAAACTGACTGTCCCAAATTTCCAGGAACCACAGATTCAATAAGAAACTTTGGTTTCAAATCTGTCTATAAATCTAGTCTATAAATTTTGATCAGCTACCACAACATATTGCATAATCTGGAGAAATGTAACATCAGAGTGATGTTTTGTGCATCAACAACTTGTATAGATTGTTTACATGCTGAGGCTTAGCTGAGAACATGGCTGACCGCAGACAACACCCTAAAGTTTGACTGAGCCTCATGAAACAAAATGCTGATAGTGCAAAATGTAATACATTCAGCAAGCTAATGCCATGTATGGGAGGAAGTACATTAATCATGTTGAAGCATTTACTTCACCATGGTATGCATTTTGAGGAGCATACTGTTTTCAGTGCCTTGCACAGCCCAGACACTGCTAGCATTACACACCAACAACATACCTTCAACACCAAATAATATTTAAGATTTGAGTGTTATGTATATTTCTTAGATATGAGTTCATCGAGTACGCGGTCTAGTACTCGTGCACCTTCAGCTCACCTCCAGAGTTTCGTAGCACAGAAACTCTGTTCAGATTAGCAGTGAAGAGGAAGATGAGCACCGAGAAACACACATCCTTTGCTGTCAGAGTTCGCCTCTTCATATCTGTATGCAGGCCTCTTCTACCCCCAGTCAGGGAGTTTTCTCCAGAGTGCAGTCAGCCAAGAGAGCTTGGGCGTTGTTCCAGAGAAGTCTAATAGCTGATCTTCTTTCAGAAAAACTGTTGAGTTTGCATTCATTGATACTTTTTGATTTTGTTGGGTTTTTAGCATGTACATTATGTTTTTCCATTATTTTAAAATGGCTAGTTTGTGAATATTTGTTGAACAAATACCAACCGTATTTATTTTTTGTTTTGTTTTTAACCAAAAAGGGTAAAGAAGGGGAAAAGAACCCTTCATGTTATCACATTAACTGGTTTTAGCATCCTCAATATGTTAAAAATGAAGTTATGTTTTGTTCTTCAATCGTTTTGGTTTCTTTTTGTCCCCTAAAATATGGTAAAAATTAGAACCAGAACTCAGTATGAACTGGATTTGGAGTGGAGTTGGAGTTGTTGCCAATAAAATCCAAACAATCCAAACCCAGTCATTGTCCCCATCTTACAGAGGAGACTACAAGCAAGTACCTTGTAACCTGTGTAAACACACTGCCCCAGTTTTCAGTCGGTATTAACTCAAGGCCTACAGGGTGAGTGAAGGAAAGCTGGTTAGAAAGAAAAGGGTCAAATGGGAGAGAGAGGGAGAGAGAGAGAGAAGAGAGAGAGATCTTAAGGTTGCAGTACAGCTCAACCTCAGCCTCTGCTCTGGAATGTAGGAAGTCATCCGCTCTGTAATTACCTCTGGGCCCGCCTCTTATCATCTCCCATTGGCAAGAGGAGAGCCACAGACCTTTGTCCTAGCCAATAGCAGCCTCCTTCTTCCTCCTTCAGCAGAGTAGACTCCGTGCCAGTCACTGGAAAAGCTCAGAGGCCGGGCTGAAGGGAAGAGAGAATAGTTGTGGTAGTGACTGAAAAGGACGATAAGTTCCAGCAGCCCCTCACGCCCCCTCCACACCTCCCTCTCCCCCTTTCAGAAACGTAAGAAGGCCTCGCCACTCAGGGTGCTTGTTCTACAGGGCGAAAAATCAGGATGGCACATTCTCTGCGTCCAACCATGCATTTAATTCCTAAAAGCAGTGTGTGCTCATGTATGTGTGTGTGTGTGTGTGTGTGTGTGTGTGCGCAAGTACATTTGTATGAGAGAGATGTGAGTAATGTGAGTTTTATTAGGACAAGTCTATTCACAAAGTGGCGTCCTCCTGTTCAGTTGTAAGTCTCTTACACTACAGACTTTCAGCTAGGTGAAAGCTGGGTTGGCCTTCTCTCCTTTGCCTCTTATTTTTGTCTTTAATTTCTCTTCTTACATTTTTTGTTTTTTTTACATCAAATATTGTCAGTTCTGTTTCCTGCTTCTAATATCGAGTCTTTTATGACCACAGTTTGGCCTCAGTCCATCTGGTCTATACTCCAGCTCATGCTGAGTGATCAAGGAACCATAATGAACTATCACTGTTGTTTGAAAAGCAATGTGACATTAGTCCTTTTTATGATTTAAGTGATGCCCACTGTGATAACATTACCAGTGAGATGTTGTACGTGGTCGCAGGGGTTTTAGCAGTTTAAGAGCATGCATGGGAGAAAGCATTCAATTGTTGCAGTACTTTCAGGATCCCTGGATAAAGAAGAAAAATTAAAAAAAAAACAAAAAAAAAACATAATAATAAATAAATGACCAAAAAATCATTATGCAAGGGAAATAAACTGAATATTTTTTTAAATGATTGAAAATTGAGAAAAGAAAGATGCATGTGTCCTACTTGTACGTAAATTTGGAAGTAGTATGGAAGTTTTTGTTTTTTTTCTCAGGACTTTGGGGAAAAACTGGAACTTTGTAACAAATGTTACCGTATTTGTCCAATTCTATTTTAGGAATTTGCTGCACTGACGAAGGAGGTGAATGTGTGTCGGGAGCAGCTACTGGAGAAGGAGGAGGAGATCGCTGAGCTGAAGGCTGAGAGGAACAACACACGGGTCAGTAGACTACAAACACACACACACACACACACACACACACAGCAGCCTACTGTATATCTCAAGTTCTTATGTTTTGTTTGTTTTGGTGTAGATGGTTGTCATGACACCTGCTGACAAATCAGTTTCTGCCCTATAATCCAAACTACTGTCAGAAGTTTTGGCCCCTATCAGTTGCAGAATTATCAGAATATTTTTGGCAGCGACAGTGAGCTGTGTGCAAAGTAAATAAAGAGCTGTGAACAGCACTGTGGAATGTCTTAGTCAATACAGTCTCTGATTATTGGCTGTTTAGTCTGAATACTCTGTTACTTACATTTTTTGTTTTACTTTTAATTAAGTTAACATTTATTGAAAATATACATTTACATACATTATAAATAAAGACAAAACACAATAAAAACAGATAGGCAGCTCACAAAAAGCAAGAGCAGAGTTCAGCTGATAGTTAATAACTGAGACCCAACAGTGTTGGCTGTTAATAAAAACATTGAGATCATTGTCATGTGCGATCAGTGTTTGTGAATCCAGGCGTGGACCCACCAGGATAAATGATGGAGAGAGAGAGAGTAGGTGTGAAAATGAGAGAACAATAAAAAATGGCGAAGATAAGACAGGATAGGGAAGGAATAAGTAAGACTCAAGTATATTCCTTGCATGTCTGTTCACTGTGTAGGTGGTTCTTGCTGAGCTAATCCAGCCTGACACTCATATAACATGTCTGTATATATTTATGTTTTATTGCAGGAGTTAGCCCTGTACTCTTTATTGCCAACCTGAGCCTACACACTTAAGACTGATTAATAGAAAACGCCAGATCTCCACCAAGTAGACAGCACTAATATTTCTGCAGCTCGGTCAAAGCAGTTAACACTCCTGTAGGAAAGCAATAAGTGGATTGTTGAGTGGCATCATGCATATTTATGTCTATCAGTGTCCTGCAGCGCGAGCTCCCAGACAACCAGGATCATGTTGCATACATGTGTGCGTTTGCCTGCTTTCCCCTTGTCACACACATTTGAGCCTGACATTGATGTGTACGAGGCTTTTTAACTGTGTGTATTGTGTGTCCAGCTCCTCCTGGAGCACCTGGAGTGCCTGGTGTCTCGCCATGAGCGCAGTCTGAGGATGACAGTGGTGAAGAGGCAGGCCCAGTCGCCAGCAGGCGTCTCCAGCGAGGTGGAGGTCCTCAAAGCCCTCAAGTCCCTGTTTGAACACCACAAAGCCCTCGATGAGAAGGTACATGTGTGTGTCTGTATGGAAGATGGGTGAATGACTGAACATGTGCATTAAGTAAAGATCAGACTAGACAATTTTAATGACTTCAGAACTGCCAGTCCTACAAAACTCCTGAAAGAAAGTTCAGTAGCTCTGCATCCTCCATGATGATGTAACAATTTTATGTATTTCCTGTATTCTAGGTGAGGGAACGGCTGCGTGTGGCCTTGGAAAGATGCAGCGCATTGGAAGAACAGCTCACCATCTCACACAAAGAAGTAAGCACACATCCTTGTGCCCTCACACACGTGCACAGACACACACATATTTTCAGAATACAGACTACAAATGAGAAATAACTGAATAGAACCAGAGGAAACTCGCCTGACTATAACATTGGCACTAACATCTAGAGATTTCCAGACTCATACACACAAGCCTGTGCATTAACAATGTAATTGTACTATAATGTAATTTTTTTTAAATCGATTTTTTTTTTTGCTCCCTCTTGTTAATATTCAGCTAGAGCCAGCCTGTTGTTTGTAACTGCGCCTGCAGTTTATGCTGCATTCATCCAATGTGGGAATATTTGCTGGAATGACTTGTTGGCTCAAGGCAGCAACTTGGAAGTCTTTATGCATTCAAACTCGTTAGAAGCTGTCAAATAGCGCAGTTGAATTCCCTTATTCACAACTTTTTTTATATGCCGGATGAAGACCCAGTGTCGAAATGTGTCACTGAAATAAAATGAGTAGGGAGCATAGAGGACAGTCTGTGGTATATAAACACCAGCACCTGAAAGACATATCAGATGTATGTTTGATTTTCAGTAAATAACATCACATCACTCATCAGTTTTTATTTGGTGATGCACGAGGCTGATTTCACTGATATTTCAAACCATCAATATTTAGTGCTGCCAAGACACTGTGACAACCACAGATCAAATCAAATAAGAATCAATCATGACTGAATATTTGATCTGTTCAAAGACATCTTTGGTATATTGAATTACTAAGTACATATTGGGATTCACACTGAATTGTTCTACAAAGGAGAGATACACTTCTCTAATTCACACACACGTGCAAAAATATATGTGATGGGAGGATGAGTCCTGAGTCTACTGTGCAATGAATGGGATTAAGATTGACAAAAGGCCCAGAGGATCTTGGGAAAGTGGCCTAGATTTCCTCTCAGCTTCATGCTACAGCCCTTTTATTCCTGGCAGTTGGCCTGGGAGCATGCACACACACACACACACACACACACACACACACACACACATACACAATCAAACACCACTTGCTACTGTCTACTTTTATGAGTAACTTCACTTCCTTAGGCAAGGCAGCTTCTTGCTGTTTTGTTTTCCTGCCTTTTGGCCATTTGGCATAGAGAGCTGCTCTGTGCTGTGAATTCATTTTTGAGTTCATAATCAGAATGGTTGCAGTTTGCACTCGTGGCCCTCAGCTCTCAGTAGTTTGAGCTGCTGTTTATCCCTCTGTGTCCCACGTGCACACACACACACACACAAAGTAAACCAAAAAATTTGAGCGATTTCTGGCACAAGAATTTCCTTCAGGATTGATAAAGTTCAATCTTGTCATATCTTATCCTAAGAAACATGCATAAAGTAAAAATTATAAATAGATATAAATGTTAAAAAGCAGCATATGGATTGTTTTTTAACTGTCTCATTGCCTGGATGGTTTGTACACAAGGTGTTCACAAGTTGTCTATTGTTGTTCTCCAGCTAGCTTACCTCAGGGAGCAAAACTGCCAGAAAAAAGGGCTGACAGACGGAACCAACGAGCTCAACCACAACTCTGAAAACACACCAAGCACTAATGGCAAGGTGAGGTTGCTCAGCAGAATGTGTGAAGTGGTGTGTATATGAGGGCAAAGAGAGAGGAAAAGGCTGCAGTTGCCTGTGTGTGACAAACATCCAGCCAGACCACCCAGCAAGCCTTTGCAAAGAAGTCATGAGCTTCCTTGGCTCCTGTTCTCCATGTTGGCCCGCTTGTATTCCAATTCTTTGCTCCTCGCTTCTCCCCCTCGCTCCATCCTGCAGCTATTTGGGTTAGATAGCACTATGTGGTTATGTGTCAGGCTGAGGTATTTGTCACATGCTTGCTTTGCAGACTGTAGAATCTGCTTTTCAAACTGGACTATTTGCATCTAATTTGATTTTCATTTTCACCTCAGTGGCTATTAAAATGACCTCATTATTTTTACTTCCTGGAAAACAATGTATCTTAATTAGTGCCCTCATGCTGCGCTCGAAGGTGTAAATAAAAATTTCATCCAGTTAAGCCTTCACAAATTTTTTAACAATTCCACCTTTCCACCCATTCCATCAAGTAAAATTGTTTCTCTCCCTAAGTGATGTACTATTGGGTTAAACTTTTCTGTCTTTCACAAAAGTGTAAATGTTTTTCTCTTTGCTTTTTTTGGATTATTATTGGATGTTATCTTATTGTGGTGCTGCATTTGTGTAATATTAAAGTGCATCATTCTGCATGTAGTGTGTGTTCTGTGTGTCTTGTGTACACTGGCTAATGTGGTCATGTTGATGTCGTCTTCAGCGGTCATCAGATGGATCGT